>LQNK01001072.1:547449-599583 GCA_001586405.1 Phoebis sennae
GGTCGATTCGGGTTCTCCCACCACCTACTTTGCACCTAGCGAATACACTGTCATTGTAAATATGATAAAGAAGTCAACTGAACTTTGAAAAGAGCATCTATGGAGTTTCTTGATAGAATCTTTTAGAACCTTTTAGGTATCATCATTATCAGGTCAATATGCCAAATTGGTAAAAAATTTACTAAAAATGAAGTTCAATAAATCAATCATATTAAGTTAAGAAACCCTCGCCGCCCTTTTCATTATTACATAAATGTTTAGGTACATGTTCTCAATGTCCTGTATACAAATGAAACCGTAGCTATGTAACACCTTATATAAAAATGTATGTAGTTGTTTACATCGGTAACTATTACGGCTGTTTTGAATACAATAATGAAGTAATTGCAAAGACTAAGTAAAGGTACACTGCTTCTTATTGCTCTACAATCTGAATATCTATTACGCCATTCATTATGACAATTAAGAGAGGAGAATAAAAACTACTTTCCGAAAGTTCCTTTGAAAAATAAAGTTTGGCGTCAGGAAAAAGCGGAATGAAAATTCTGGAATCGTATGACTGTCGTGTTAACTTTCGTTAATACGGTCGAGTCTTTCTATAAATGATGAAAAAAGATTTTAGCTCAATTCAGCAAATCTGCACAGTCCGTTCTCCCTGATATTGCATTTCCGTTTTTTTAATCCTCGCCGCAAAAAGTGATTGTTATTAGGTTAATGTGTATGTGCGAGTGTACGTGTGAATGTGTGCGTGTGTGTGTTTATTTCTATGTGGTATAGAATCCTTGTTAATATAATGTTAAATTTCGTTTTCAAGCTGTTAAATTGTCGTGAGTTGGTTCGGGGGGGTGTAATTAAATTGGATAACTATATATTTAGATATGAAGATCCCTTTTTCCCAAAAAAAAAAATCAATAATAATTATAACGAATATTAATTAAATAAAACATAACACACACTGACATGAATTTCACGCATACAATCAAGTATTTGTTACATTTATACGTATATACACGTGCAATTTATGTGCGTGAAAAATTACGAAGACCTCATGACGTGCTGTGTCAAACTAGACGAATATATTTGTATTTGCTTTACAGCGTCACTCGAGTCTTCAGCCGCACTCCATCTGCCTTTTATTCTCTAAACTGTGTCCTAAAGTTTAATCTGGGCCACTTCATTATTAAATGTTTGACTGAAATAATAATATAAACCAAGAAATAAAAACTTTGCTTCAATAAGTATTTGGAAAATAAATGTTTTAACAACTGTGTAAACATCAACAACGCGTTCAAATGCGCATTAAATACTTACCTATATAATTATATTATCACTGTAGCGGTGTTTATTTAATAACGGCCTTTGTGTTTAGGGTCAAGCGGTGTATGTTTAAGCTAATATTATAAATTTCATGCTTGAATTGATAAAAAACTCAAAGAAAATAGAATATATTTAGTCAATGTTTTAACATATCATGTTCAAAAATTAATGTCAAACTACGCAGTAAGTAAATTTGATAAAAGTAATTATCTGAATATCTTTACGTATAAAGGTGTTGTAACCCCAAATTAGGTTTTCATCTTGAAATGAGACTTGTAAAAACCCTGTAAAAGCCTATAAAACTTGTTTCAAAATCTACGTATCGTAGAGTGTTCGCAATTGAAGAAGTTCAGTTCAATTCTTGCCTTAATTTGACTAATTTGCGTGTTATTATCGAGAGCTACTAGATTTAGCCCCGATACTCACCAGCCAGGTCTACAGTTCCATGTCGGGGTATAATAGGAGAGGCATCAGACAAGTTTTCCTCGAACACTTCTCCAAAAATGGTCACAGTTTATAATTTGCATTGACATGTAAAAGTATAAATTTGAAATCGCAAATATATTCTTGTCCATTTGGATATTTTATGACACAATTTGATGAATTTAAATATGTTAGCACAAAATTAAATGATTTCCTATTTTATTTCATTTTGGAAAAGTAATTTTTACTTTGAGTAAAGATTTAGTTTTGTTAGCGATGGTTTTAAAATATGTATATTTCTTATTTCTTTCTATGTTTAACTGGTCACGAAAAATATATTAGTATAACATTATTAGTATAGAAATAGTACAATACAAGCTTTTGGCTTTAATTGATATTATCTTCTAATTTTATTTCACTAATACATACGGGAATAGGGGAAAGGAAGGGAATTTTAAATAAAACGCCATTTATTTTATTCATTTATTGAATATATCAACACTTATAATTTTCCACAATTGGATACATGTACCTTAAACTATTTGCGTTAAACACATAAAAGTTCTCCGAAGTAGTAACATAATAATAGAAGACGTAAAAGTATACAAACATAGTATAATATGTATAGGGTGTAAACGATTATGTACGTCAGTCAAAATTAATAAGTTACGCTTTCAAGGAAATGTATACAGATGAAAAAAGACAGTTGTAGGACTAGAGAACCATATAATTTGATGCTTTTTTAACTTTATGACTGAATTAATAAGACTACTTTTTATAATATTAGTAACATCAGAAGTAGAAAATGTATTTGAAAAAGTGATAATGTGCTTTATTACGTCGGCTAAAGAATCTTTTTTTAAACTCTGTACCCTACAGTTGTATATATCGTTGTTAATATTTTGACCGTACCACTTTTCTGTCTCTTTTCACCCAGTCGATATAAGTCATAAATGTGTTATTTGTAATACAAAGATATGTGACAGTAAATTAGGCTTTACGGGGCTAGCATTTAAACCTGTTGTGTAAAAGCGATGACGTGAAAATTTATTCTTATTAGGCCTACTTGATTCACAATTATGACTTTATCTCATTTATTAAAACCTTCCTGCGATATTCAAAAAATGTAATCAAATTACACATTTTCCACGCCGGCTTACCGTCCAAGAGAGGCCTAAGCGCTTTTTGTAAAAGTATACAATATATTATTTAAAAATATGAATAAGGATGAAATGTCCAAAGCATTAACGCGCATGTTTCTTGTAATGAAGAAAAACTAAAGTCATGAGTTAGATTCATACAAAATCGTAAGAACGACCTCCCCTGGTTTATAAATTCAGCCTTTTAAAGATGGACGGACATTACCGTACATCCATTTTAAAATTTATTAGCAACAATCCTCTCTAATTTTATCTTACCTCTCACCATACCATTTTCTAACTTATCAATAATTTGGCACTTTCCTCATGTTTTATCTTTCCCGTTAAAATATTAAATAATATTGTGTTCGCAAATTACTGCACAGCTGACATCATCATTCAATAATCGTCAAATATTTAAAGTTCAGTTAATTATTTCGTCGGCGGTAAAATAAATCGTATCAAACAATCCGGGACGGAAACTCTCCGAAAATAAAATAATTATAGCCACATCTTTCGAGTGTTCTTATATTCATGATATGATCTGTTCAATTATATGCCTTTGGCATTACATAATATCTTAACATAGAAAATTTTTCATAAAGGCTCCTCTGAACACTATCAATATTAGATTCAAAAAAATCCGCTGTTTTAGAACAATTTTGAGAGCCCATTATATAATAAAAATAATAATACCGATCACAGGGTACTTCAGTATACCATAATCAAGAATACAAAATAATAAATAAGAACAGGATTTATAAATACAAAAGTTTTTAGTTTGGAAAACGTACTCACTAACATCAATATTTCAATATGTATTAGTTGATTTTATAATCATTATTTATTTCTATCTAACCTATTAAAATAAAGGTAACTAAATCAAATAGTAGTAGCATTAAACAGAATTCGAATTTCTGAGACAAAAAATATAAAAAGACTTTCTGAAAATAAAACAATTAATATCGAAATGAGATCAAGTGAAATAAAAAGTTACATATCTGTGCCGCATTTGGAGCGTCTTTAAAACAAAACATAGATTAATATCTTACTACCTATCATTATCTATGGGAAAGTAACGTGTACAATAAATATTACGTTACATTATCTAACTGAAGGATATTACTAAACATTTATCTTAAGAGACCCTGATACTCATCTACCCGATGAGATCCGATTTAAAGAGAGACACCTAATGTGGTTATATTGTTATATCAGTAAATCAATTTGCCGTTGACATATATGAAGTCGTTACATTGATTCCACTGGATTTACAAACACTTACTGCCAAGGATTCTACAATGATCCTATCAGCTCCCGACGGAACTAGCAAAAGAAGTATACCAGTATGTTATGACATAAATTAACAGCCTTTAGAATTTTTCCTACATAATTTTAGCGCGCCTGGAATGTGCGTAACGTATTAAACAAATCGTAAATGTTTAACAAAGTGGGATGTTCTCTTTGGTAAAAAGCAACGTTTTAGAAACAGCAACCAAATGCAAGCGGAGATATGAAAAAGCTGACTGATGTCAATGCGCGTTATCGTTTGTCTGTCTCTCTACCCTTACTAAGGGCTGGAGGCTTACTCCTGACACGTTAGAGTACAGAAAAGATGGAGTTTGAACCGCATCAAGTCTATTTCAGCTCTTAAAGACTACCAAATGGTAGTGTGGTTCAAAATGTATGAACCAAAAACCTTCACTCTTCATGTTACAGTATCAAAACGGACCTTTAAACCCTTAAAACTCTTGTGTTGTCCTTTTTACGTTTAGTTCCTACCCGATCTTTAAATGTTTGTCTCTTGATGATGGAAACCAGATCAAAATAGCAGAGGTAAGCCTCAGGAGAGAGGAAAACGATGCGCGGTCTCGTGGCGTCTTACAGCTGGTACAACTCGATGGAGTCGGACAGGCGGCGACGCTGGGACGCGCGACGGGCTTGGCCGGCGTCCCGGGGCGAACATCAGACTTGCCTGAAGGTGCCGTGCATCACCGGCTCCTCCTGGACCTGGTGGCTCGGGGATCCATACTGCGGACAAGGTTAATGATTACGGCGATTCAGGCGGCTGTAATTTATAACTACAAATAGGACGTATCGAATTAATGTTGTATTGTATGTATTTATTAGCTGCGCCCCAGGGCTTCACTCCCGTGGGAATATCGGGAATATATATAGTCTATAACCTTCCTTGATAACTGGGCTATCGAACACTAAAAAAATTTTTCGAATCGGACCAGTAGTTCGTGAGATTAGCGCATTAAAACAAACTCATCAGTTTTATAACATTAGTATAGATAACTATATTTTTATTGAATAATTTAATAGCTTGAACAGGATAATCGTAATCGGATATTTCGTAATTTTAAATGATGGTCAAAATTTTGCATCAATATATTTTATGGGTTAAACTTATTGGTTGAGATTGCGTTGGAACGTTGCAGCGTTGCCGTTTTAATTGATTATATTATTATAGGTAAATTGTGTCTTATATTTTTCATATTATTTCAATACTTATTTTGTTCGCAATTCTTTTTTTATTTATTCGTTAAATACCTTAATTATATTTTTAGATTATTTTTTTTATCACAAGTTGATTGAACGGACTAGTTCAAATACCATAAAAATTCTTTTCTACTACATTTCGAGCAGAGTTAACTAAAATTTAAATTACTTTTATTCATAGTATTTTTCGGAAAGAAACAACTTTTACGACGGGACCATACCAAAAAACTCGTTTAATCTTTTGAATTTCCAATTGAGTCAATAATGTTTTTGCATAAATCAAAGTATACAATTAATCAGCCCCGTAGAACATAATCAGAGTTGAATATCTAAACATAAATTTTCATACACATCTAGCAATCATTGAAAACATCCCACATTTCAAACTGCAAATATTAGCGCGGTTCCTAATATTTTGATTGCACATGGCAGTGATGAATGTCTATCGGGTATTCGTCTGCCTTTTAAATGTAACTGGAATAACCATTTTCAAAGATCTGGGCAACGCGATTCCTAAAACCCAAAAACATTGCTTGAAATAAGAGTTCGAAATATGATTGAGTAACATAATCTACAGTTTAACAATTCTTTTTTGTATAGCAAACGATAAACAAATAAGGCACCTAATTTTCAGCTTATAATAAGGAAGCAGAAGCTTTAAACAGTATTAGTGATTGAAGTCAGCATATTCAAATTGCGTTTTAAATAATGTAATACAGATTTTATTTTCTAAACACTAACACCTTGTTCAAAGGTCCTAAGAGTTACCTTTATACGTTTCCTAATAGGTAGGTATTGATTATGCTAAGACCGGATTGAGGTGGTTGGGGCCCATAATATTTATCATTTATCTTATCTTATTGAGCTCATATAAATAGGCCCTTGATATAGGCATCTTAGAAGACTGCACGAAGAGATTTATAATTTTTTGGTTATAATAGAAGCCTATACTTATTACATGGAAGCCTATTTACAGATTCTTTATACATTGATAACATAAACCCGTGGAAGCGGGATCTTGTTTAAAATAACAGAAGAGCTGTTTGGTTTTAAGTGTTTGTACAACTCTAATCAATATCGTATAATGTTTATTATATTATCTGATCTATATTGAAAGAGCAGTTTCAAGAGCTTTTGTCGGTACTTGTCAGTACAAAATACCTTGTAAATGTTTCTGTAAGGCATAGTCTCACTACGTCATAATGTATGTGATGATTAAAAGTTCTCTTAAAAAAGCTCCAGTTTGATATTGGATTGTATAAAATCTGGACAGGAAAATCTAGCAGAGCCGTTGCAATTCCTTGTGCGATTCCTGATTTCTATATGATTTAATCCGGATCTGGATGTCGGTTTAAGCCAAGACATCGCCTAGGAGTTAGGCGGCTCGAAGCAATTACGAACAATCGGAAGTGGGGTGTTTATGTCAAATTAGAGTTGAATTAGACGTCCTATCTGAGATATCCTATATCTGTAATTAATAGTGCTTCAAGTCAGTGCTATAGAGGACATTGGAGGAGATATGCATATAGGCGATTGCGATGTTATAGAGGCCACACCGAAATTATATACTGTCTGTGTCATCAATTTAGTATTGCATTAAATATGATGAAAATTATAGAAGTAATTAATGTATAGAGCTTTAAAGGGTTTGGGAACAGTGACAACTTTTTAAAGTAGGTATTATATCCTTGAGTTGATTTTTACGTCTGGATACAACAACTATTTGAATAGAATTTTGATTGACTGCTTTGATGGTCTAGTAGTTGCGTCATGGTACAGAGAGCATGTGTCAGAAAGCATGTAAGTAATGTATGAAACTATGTTCTTAGAAAGACAAATAATAAAATAAAGTGCTTCTTTTTTTGTAAACTTCAAATATATATGGAAAGTAAACAATATGCTCTTTCTAATCTTTTTCGATAAAGTGATGAAAATTCCAGAAGGATATTATAACAAGCTTAAAGAGTCTTCGTCTATTTTAAGAAATATTCCACTCCCAGATTATCAGCATCTGAGATTTGACCGAAATACATTATTTATTTAAGCTACGATCCTTATCCCAAATATTAATCAGTTTTAATTATGTATTTTCTACGAATCATCAAGATCAGTAATCTGAAATCGCACCCCTCGATCTTTGACTTTGTCTGTTGGCGATACGGAGCTTAAAAAGTTTCCCGTAACAAGCCCGTAAGAAACTCAGTAATTACTGTTTTAAACTTATATAAAATATTGTTAAAATTATAACACGATTTGTGATGTTCAACAAATTTTGAAAGTCGACGACGTATCTTCCATAAATAGATGTATATGAAAGTTACTTGTTGGTCCAACTTCGGTTGAACTTTGGTTGAAACATCGACTTGGAATGTCAGAATGAGGAATAATTATGTTGTAACGCTGTCGTATTCTACCATGTAAATAAGGCTGTATACTGTATGTCAACTATAAGTTGAACATTAATTTGATTGGTTTCGAATGGGTGTCGTACTGGTGTCGCGACAGATGGGTCAGTAAGTTAAGTTTTTAGATAGAACATGTAGATTATATTTCGTAGACACCGGAACAACATGGTCACATGTTTTGGTGAATACTGTTAGTTTTATCTTTAACATTGAATATAAGTCGTATACAGTTAAAAATATGTTATGTTAAACCTGTCGCTATTGTGATTGACAATTAACGTCTAATTTTAAATACGATTGGGAAATTTTATAGCACCCTTTTAACAAACATAATTTTTCGGTACGTCGGATACACAGTTCGAAAAACCATCTAATCTAGTGACAAATTCAAAAGTATGCCTGTCTTTAAGTATACACAGAATTGTTTTAAACGATTGAGATCTTAGCTTAATATTTTGCTTTTAACAACATTTATATACCTAAAGGTAAAGTATACAAAATGGCTATTCTAAGGTTCTTTATACAACTTTCTTTATATCTGGCTTGTTATGCCTAACTCGAACGAACTAACCACGAACTAACACAAAAAAAATATAGCCCGTTTAAAAACTAAAATCATATTATGTCTATTATTTGAATCGATCAATGCCCGGTTTCCGAGTCACCTTAACATTATTCTATCTCTAGTCACAATAACCTAACCAGGTAACTGTGACAATTGCGTTTCTGAGAAATAGTAAAATTTCGTCTGAAAGTCTGACAGTTGGTTTTAATTATTCAATAACGATAGACAATTCAACTAAAATACTCAGAAACCGGGCATTAGACATAAACCGCTCATACAAGGGCATCTTACCAGCTGTAGCATAACCACTAACTCACCCCAGTATAGTTAACAGCGTTCCAATCGATAGGCTCTCGTTCGGGCAGCGTTCTGTGGGGGGTGGACTTATTCCTCAGGGTGGGGCTGCTGGGGGTCCGCACCGGCGTGCCAGGGGGTGAGTTCTCGGTAGAGCGCTCCCGGGCGCAGCGACGGTGCACCAGGTGCTCGATGAAGGAGGTCACCAGCCCCAGACCCAGGCCTGCGAGGAGGATGTAGAAGAGGCCCGCTACTTGACTCAGAGTCAGCTCCTTGCCGTGGTTCTGCAATTTTTTTGCGGATTAGTAGAGGGTAGATATTTTACTCCATGAGTCAAAGTTTATAAACTCCTTATGGGGTAAAGACTTTGGAGTACTATGTTTGGGATTTTAACTTAATGCTCTCTTTGAGCTAAGAATGTTATTAAAAGCTTCGTCTCTTCTCGTTCTGTTCTTTGAATCAAAAGTTAATTTAGAAACTTCTTATAAGATAAAGAGTTGTGTATACTTTAAGATATTGCATTGATTTATAAAATAGACGTTGAGAATTTAGGAATACAGTTCTAGTTCTACATTTTCCCTATAAAATCGTGCCTGTTTTTTTAACGGCAGATCTATAGACATTTCAATATATTTATACATTTACTTAAATGTACTCAAGTTACTTTAATTAAGTTAAATTTATTTATTTATACATTAACACTTTATTGTGTTGGGAACAGAACTCAGTATAAGTAGTGATATATTAAAATATTTACTTTAATTGATATTACATTCTCGTCGAGATTCTGTACATTGAAGCTTGTTTCCTTCTAATGCAATCTAGTAAAAACGAAAAACATATGGCACATAAATATCAAAACATTTCTAACCTTTCCGTTGCACGTAAGCGGTATAAACCATTTGCGAATCAGGCGGTACAATTCCCCCTCAGTCCTAAGAGCCTGAAGCGCCATGTTCACGCCATCCCTAAAAGGACACGTAATGCTAAAGTGTTAAGGTCTGCTTTCGAAAGCATCGCACAGCGTAAATTGAAATCGCTCGCGCACTGTTCTCATAATATCAATTCGCAAAGACATATTTATTTACGTCCATTAAATAACTGACCGTAGCGTGGATCCTTTCGGGAAGGCGACCGCGAAGTCTTGTAGTCCGGATTCCATTACCGAGATCAGCATTTCGCATGGTTGCGTGTTCTGAATCAAACCAATATCATTCAGAGGAGTACTAATTTACGAATGTTCTAGAATATTCGGGAACATTCTGAGTTCTAAGATTTTCAAGACATTGAAATGTGTTACATATTGAATATTATACAGGGTAAGCTTTTATTTCTTAATTTATTCAATTCCCTTTAAATTAATATCAATTACTTTTTCAAATCTCCATAATTATAGGACTATGAGCTTTAGAAAAATTTTAGCTACTTTTTATCTTAAGAGTATACATACACAACAGTTGACAAAAAATATAATTTTATATGTATAGGATGTTTTATTCGTAATTGCCACGTAATGTGCAAGCACCATAATTAAAAAAATAAAAATATTAAGAAATTAGAAGCTAAAGACAAAAGTTAGTCTTGTCCCAATTAGTATTAGGATGGGATTATCAAACTCACTCCAGGGCATTTCGTCACTCGATGGCGAGGGTTGAAAGGGGGTTGAAGCTGCGCCAACGTGAGATTGGTGGCCAGGTTAGCCGTGTATATCACCACGATGAACAGTGTCGTGAACCACCAGACCCCACTTATGATCCGTCCAGAAAGCGACCTAGGGAAAAATAATTTGTAAAATTTAAACTGTATTTCGTCAAAAAGATGAGCTTTAGTTACCTAGCTATAATATACTCTCTACTAGGTATATTGAAGACCAAATGTGACACGACGCACAATTTGATAAAAATTAAAGAGGATTGTTTCTATTAGTTTCTAATTAGACTCTGCAGTTATAGTGCAGAATTCACATACTTTTTTAATTATTCCGTAATAAATATTTGGCCATAGTTTCGAGGTGGTGAGTGATAGTGAAGTCAAGAATGGAACACACTTCTTTATATTCTTTAAATAAAAATAGTACAGTGCATTATTTACAAAGAACACACCAGCAAAGTGTCGTTGGCTTAATAGAGATAATAACAGTGTTAATGGACCCATTCTTAATTTTATTTGCAGTACTTAATTTAAGTTAAATAAAAATCACTTGTTAGTCACACACATTAGACTAAATTGTTAGACTATCTTGTTTTTTCACAATATACTACATTATAAATGATATATCTTAGATCCTGAAGTAAAAAAAAATCCGACAAGCGAATAACCAGGCTTACTGTTGCATTCCAACAACAACTTATAAATACTTAATACAAAGTTTTCTAACCTCGGAGTGTACCCACTCGATTGCTGCATAAAGGAGCCCAGAGCGAACCAAATGGCATTCCATAATGTAAATGTATTCTCGAACGTTGCCTGTAAAGACGTTATATTTAGACTGTATATAAATGTATGCAATTGCATTAAGAAAAAGCTTTTGCATTATCTTGGGAAGTTGTTTAAAATACTAAGAGTTAAATAAAAATTTATTTTATACTGGTGTTTCAGGCATAACTAGAACAATTTTTTAAACCTACGACTTAAATATTGTTTTCATAAATATCGTTATATATATTCATTGTTATATTAATTCATTGTTTTATAAACTTTTAGATTTTTTAAATAATTATTGTCAGAGCGAGGTCTCAGAGTCGAGATGGCCGGACGATTGTATGATTTTATATTTGTATGTAAGTATGAAAAACTTTATCCGATGATAACTTGCGTATTATTATATAATCTTTATAAATTTCATAGGCGGATAGCTGAGACAAAAGAAAATGTCGGGTTAGAAGATGAAAATCAGAAAAACCGTAACCTCCAGAAGATAGGGGGTTAAAATGTTTGTCCAAGGATATTTGGAGTATGGTTTAACGGATCTTGATAAAATTTTGTATAAAAATAGAGCAAAATCTTGGGTACAATGAGCAAAATTGGGGGCTAACGAACATAACACGTTATTGATACACCCGTGGATTGCAGGGGGAAATAGGTGATTCTCATATGAATATAGCCGAGTCTGGTATCAAATGAAAGGTCTCTATTTATGAATTACACTAGTTAAGCGTAGGTTATGAATTAGGGATTGTTAAAAAATATCACAAAAAATTTAAACTTCTTATCGATAAAAAAAACTTCCGGATATGTCAGGTCAAAATTTAGTGTAGTTCTAAGCTATGAGACGTTCGTTATTATTATTTGAAAGAGAGTTATGACGTTAAAAAGTGGATATATATAAAATGTAAGGCTCACCTGTGGTTTATCGCGAGCAGTTCTTGAGCGCCTGTTGGTGGACCTCAGGTGTAACTGGTATTCGTCTGGAGAGTACTTCGACACCAGACATAGGCAGAGGCTGACGGCCAAGAGGCTTCCTAGCACAGCGAGCTGGAATACCAGAAACTTTTAGTTCTTTTGTTTTTTTTTTAATTTATCTTAAGTGATTTGATAAGTGAGCCATCGTATAATCAGTTTTACGTATAGATAAATTCCTCCACCACGCGCCCTACTATTTTTCTCAATCGTTGACAGTATATGTATGCATAAGCTTCCGCTTGTGTGAAGTTCTATAGGTACACACTCATTACCCATGTGTAAACACGCACACTAAAATAAATAGACTAATCAGGACAAAGTATTGCGACCATAGTAAAATATTTCCAAGTTCAAAACTGGTGAGGCGCGTCGTCGTGTATGGCTCTATACGTGTTTACGTTTGTAACCAATGAAAACATCACAAACCCATATTTCCTTGGACAAAGGCAGAAGAAACGTGAATATCGAGTCAGTGGCAGACACCGAGTCTTGTGGCACCGTGTCGAAAGACAGGAATGTCTTACTGAAGTCTACCGCCTCTTCCCTGTCGACAGTTACCGTGAGCGATGATATGGATAGATCCGCTTCCTATAACAAAGGGATTTACTTTATTCTACTTTGAAACAATTTCCAATAAAGAAAATGTTTTAAAACCTTAAATTTAATATATCTATATGACATACAGACAGACGGACAAAAATTTTACTAATTGCATTTTTGGCAACAGTATTGATCTATGTAGCGAGCTATGGAGCGAACTATGTTAGGGGTTTCTCTGAGGGATAAAATCCGAAACGAGGTTATCCGTCAAAGAACTAAAGTCACTGACATAGCTCGCAAATTTAGCTCGCTCAAGTGGCAATGGGCCGGTCACGTCTGCAGAAGGACTGACGGTCGGTGGAGCCGACATGTTCTCGAATGGAGGCCACGCCTAGGTAAACGTAGTGTAGGACGACCTGCAGCTCGATGGACGGATGACTTGAAGAAGGTGGCAGGTAGTGGATGGATGAGGTCCGCACAAGATCGAGGAGAATGGCATGCTCTGGGAGAGACCTACGTCCAGCAGTGGACGAGTATAGGTTGTAAGTAGTAGTAGTAGTAGTAGTATTGATCTATAATCACCCCCTGTTAGTTACTTTTGAAATATATTGAGCAGAATTCACCCCTCTACAGATTTATTAAAGTATAGATAAAAAAAAAATAATATTTTAAAAATATTTCGGGTTTTATTTAGATTAATCCCCGCTTCTCACCAGCCAGGTCTGCAGTTCCATGTCGGAATAATAGGAGAGGCATAATACAAGTTTTCAGCTTGCCTTAAACACCTCCCTAAAATGGTCCTAGCTCTCGGACGAGACGAGACTAGACTCTTTGATTTGATCAAAGAATCAGTGTTTTGGGCAATAACTAATGAATAATGAAATTCTCAAATAAATGAAGTCCTGGAGCGAGAATTTTAAAACAATGGCATGAGAACAGGAATAGTGTGTATTTTAAAGGTATGTTTTAATTACATTTTCATAAGACTGGATAGTTTTATTAATTAAAAGCAGTTCTTCAACGTATGAAAGGATAGTGTCTATTATTTTTAGTTAATATCCGGTGTAATAACACGCCATTTATTCGGATATTAATAAAATTCTTTTCTTTAGAATAATATTGCTAGATTCCACTTATACCTCGACGGCCATCCATGTATGTTTAGTAAATTGCTTTAGATATTGTATCACGGGGATATTTTTAATAATTACAAGAAATTGTATATTTTTGAAGGGAAATCAATAATGACAGCTACTTTTGGATCATTTAGTTACCTTTAGCACGTTCAACCAAATTAATTTTCATTTAAGTCACTATTCGTGAATATCGGTCACCCAACATGATCATAATATAGACTATTTCTTCGACTCTAGGAGGAGGAAACTAAACAATAAATAAATAACAAAATAATAATAAATAAATATTCCTGGACATTTAACGCCATCTATTCCCAAACTAAGCAAAGTAAGTAATATGGAAACTAGATAACTGATAGACATACTTAAACATACTTTTGTTATCATTGATGTATCCATTGCGCCAATCGGTCGAGTTTTGAGAGTAGTGACAACTGCAACGTTATGAACGTTAAATCCAATGTAATCCGTTTTAAACAAGGTGAAGATGCATCTTCAATAAAACTTCTCCAATCAACGTGCACCAACTTCCCCAGAAGCATTACAACAATCTGTTGAAGTTCGCTCAAAAGCAAGCGAATCCACGAAAGTGTTGACGCTCCTTCTATATAATGTATGCGTGATTTCAAAGCAATCTTAGGGATTTGCTATTACAACAAGGTGTTTTCATTTTAAGACAATATTGGAGACCAGAATATTGAAAATTATGTGAAACGTGTTTTGGTACTCATAGACTAGACTAGCTGTGCCCCGCGATTTCACACGCATATATCTGTTTTTCCCGTTCACGTAGGATTTAATCAAAACCCTTTCTAAGAGGATGCCTACGTCATAACATCAACATGCCAAATTTCAGACCGATCCATCCAGTGGTTTGGCCTACGCGTAGATAAATCACTACGTCAATGAGTCACCTTCGATATTTATTTATATAATATATAGATTGACGCAGAAGATTTTGAGGTAATAAGTGTAAAAGACACAACAACGAGCTAAAAAGTCTATATAATGTATCAAGGTCAATACGTGATTTCCAATTAATCTTAGAGATTTGTTATTATAACAGTAGTAGTATTTTAGTAAACAATATCGAAAATGTGAAACGTGTTTCTATACGTATAGGCAAGGTTTTTTCAAAGCTTCAAGTTAAAGTCTAGACCAAGGTTTATATGAAATATACGATAAGGAACAAAACTAGTCAATACGTCTTCATATCAACGCTCATGCGTGATTTCGGAGCAATCTTAGAGATTTGCTTTTATAACAGTAAAGTGGTACATTTGAGGAGACAATATTCTAGCCCAGAATATTGAGAAAGACGTGAAGCTTTGGTACGTATAGTTGGGGAAATTTCCTTTGTAAATTTTGAGGTGACCAAGCTTTATATAGACACAGATAACAAGAAATACGAAACAATATTCGGAAGGCTCTCGAATATTATACTTTATGATCGGGAGATATTGCGGGTATAAAAGAAGATGATAAAGAAAACTATCGTAATTGAATAAAATAACAAATTGAACAGATAATATTATGTAATTTAAAATCGATGATTTTTAAAAACTTCAAAGAAGTACACCGTGTCGATAATTGGCGTCATTGTTTGTCGAATGTTTTTTTTACTAAGTCATAGTTTACATACTATCTTTTCAAGGCAATTAATAAAAATCGTCTTGTTTATTTTCCTATGAAATAATGATATTTTATTTTTGATCTATTTTTGTAACTTTATTCCGCAATAATTAAGGAAAAATAAAAATTGTTACAATCTTTCTTAATTGGTTCCTGAAAACTTGCAGGTTACAGATGGAAATTTCCTCAAAGATTTGTAATTTTTAATATGGGAGTATAAAAATATATGAGCTATTAAAGGCATAACTTCCTATTATTTTATTAATACGAGCTTTAATTTCATTTCATCATAGAATATCTTAGAAATAATAGCTATCTTTAAATAAATAATTTTTTAGGTTTCATTTTTGCTACTTTTCGTTTGTAATGCTCATGAATTTTGTTCAACTATCAATGTAATTGTAATTATGTAATTGCAATGTAAATGTAATTTATCATCTAATTTATTCATTAAAATAAATAAACAATCATTAAATGACATTAAATACATCTAGTCCCAACTCCCAAAGCTTATACTATGGAGACTAGATAACTGATAAATAAACACCCATACAGAAAACTACAATGTTCATCACATAATTTTCTACTCGTGGGGATCGAACCCACTCCGGCGCAATAGACCATTGACACTTCCACTGCACCAATCGGGTCGGGTAGTTATTAATTTATATTGTAAGTTTTTCTTACCCGCCGAACCAGCTCTCCAATGATGCCGTCCCATCCTCCGACCACGTCGGGGTTCTCTTGCCCGTATTTGCCATCCCTCACTAACCTCAGCTCATCTGTAAGAAACGTCTTAAGGTAATATGTGATTTAAGTTTAAAAAATCCTGACCGTAACAGGGTAGCATAGCAAGTATACCAAGTGATTATGTGTTCTATCTAGCGAATATTCGTTTTGTGCTTTTAGAAAGAGAAAGAAAGAAAAAAAGCATGGCAATTGGGCAGACTCAGCCATGCTGCTAGGTTTTTACACCCACAGCGCTGATTTTCAGTCTGCCCGTCTGTCCAGGGTTCAACTACCACTTTTTCGCAAAAGCCACCAATACCAATCCAACAGTAATTAAACATAATAATATAACGATATAATATAGATATTGAATACAATGATTTAGGCCACTCCTATTCTACCAGTGTTCAATTTTAACTGGATATAATAATAGACTCGATGTTTTATAAAAATAAATTAGGCCACTATGACGTTTCAGGGATAGACAAAAGAGCATGCGGTTTGCCTGGTGTTAAGTGACTACTGCCCGTAAAAATCCGCAACACTTAAATATAGCATTTTAGGAGCTTTACCAGTCATTGGAGAGGAAAGGATTTGATAAATAAAAGAAATAGAAGTAATTTTGATGGAAAAAAGATCTCTTCCAGAATCAATAAAAAGCTTTAAAGTAGGTAGTAATTTTGATGAGAAAAAGGTCTAGAATCAAATTTATGATTAGTATCAATAAGTAAATACTATTTCTTTTATTTTTAGGCTCATCTATGACGTTACAAGATCTTTATTATTTCATATGAGAATAGGAAATCCGTGTGAAATAACACATCTTAATTTCATAAACATAAGCTTATGAAAGTTTGTGAACAACGAAACCATACTTGTTATTCATACCGGGAACAGTGCATCCAACTTTAGGATTATTCCAGAAATTCATAGTACGAACTTACATTTCAATTCAAGTTTTTCCATAATCAATTCAGCGAGGTCCACACAAAATCCTTTGAACTTCGTCTTGGAGGTAGCGTAGTCCACGACGGGTATGACGTAGGGGTCTTCATCGATGGTCGTTATGACGTAGGTCCTGTTGTTTTGGTATGTGGGCATCCAGGGGGGCGCGTTGAGGGACGACAGGCCTTTGTCGTCGTACCACGTGCCGACCTGCGAGGATTGTGAATATGAGTACTAAAATAATAGGGAGTACTTAAATAAAATGCTACTTCATACCTGTTCAATATTTTTTTTAATGGATATTAAATGTATAATATTTTGATTTAACCCTACGTTCCAGACACATTACAGCGAGTAATAAGTAAGTCGATAATTTTCATGGAATTGCTTTTCTTCGATTTTTTTTGTATTTTGCAGACCTTAGGAATGTCAGTTAAACATTTGTCGCAGATCAAGCTATATTTTACGGAGTATTGTAATCAATATTGGAATTTGAAGTTCACTATGCGATCATTTTTCATTCAGTTTAGTTTCAGTGGATAAAAATTAACCACAAATCAACAAATTTGTTTTTATGAAATGTTCATTGATAATTCCCTTCATGATTATTCTATTATTAAAATTAATAGAAGTATGACGTAAGATTGAAATTCGGGGATTGAATTCTTTAAAATTTACTAGAAAACGTGTTGCTTGTAGCATAATCCATACCGAATAATAACTGATTGGAAAAAAATAACATTTGTTCACTTTCATTGACGATGCAAATGTTGAACAAAAAATAATATTTATTGTTAAATTATTGCAGCAATAGTTATTAAATGGGTATCTAAACGATATTGTCTGTTCCTTTTGTTGGACCAAAACACCATCCATTCCATAAACGCATTTCACAATCAAATCAAAATGCACGTTGGAACAGATTGATGTATGGAAAATGGACGATACGGTACTTTTAGCTGCAAAAACTTTTGTTCAAATGCATCCAGTAATGGCACAAAATTCATCAGCTTTCAATGGGATATAGATCGATTCTGATTTTAGAAATAGTTTGTGATTACGAAAAAGTATTTTCAACTAATAAAGCTCACATCGAGTCTTAGTAATCATTTTTCTTTATGTTTAAATTATGACACTACTATTTAAAACGGATAATCTTTCACATTATTTAATTAAAATATAAAAGATGCATATAAAAATGTCATAGACGGTTAAAGTTAGACATAGATACTACTAATATATTATCTATAAAGCTGAAGAGTTTGTTGAACGCGCCTTTATTAGAAGCTACCGCCCCCGTTTGATAAATATTTTTATGTTAGACCCTTAATCAAAGAAGGTTATAAGTATGTAGTTGTAGGCACGAACATCATGTAGTTATAACATATAAGTTTGGAGACACTTCCAACATGAACAAATTAGTATAAATAAAGTTAAAGTATATTAAAAATCACAGATACGAGCATAAGACAGTTGTAAGACAGTTACAATAATATGTATCAATGTGAGGCTGGCATAATTACAACCTTGAACCAATAGCACTGAATGGTAAGGGGTAACCCTGCCAGTCCTACATCATTGAAGGTACATTTAACATGACGCTAAGGCTAGCTACTAGCGAAGCCTCTAACCAGCTAGTAAATGTGATTTAACCTCGAAAATTTCACCCATCACCGACAAGACATGCTGTATTTGTAAATTATCATACAAAACCGATGTATGGTTATTATCTAGGAGTTAGTACGGAGCTCGTTCTGATTAATTGATACGGAATAGAATTGTACAATTTGAATCATTATAGAGAACCATAGAGGTTGTATTAGATGACCAGTAAGCAGCATGTTTGTTAATATTTGCGAATGATTTGCAGGTTTATTTGGCTAAATTAAACTGATTTTGGAACAAATATGCTTGAATCAGATTAAAAAAACCAACTGTATTGTGGTTAAAGATCTTTTGGATTTCTTGTCTAGTGGGTAAGGGTGTAGGTTCGATCTCCACGTCAATATATTATATTTTATAATGTGTATCTTCTATTTAATTTAATAATTATATATTTCTCCACTTTTCTTTCCTTATCCTCAACACTATTTGTACACTACCTTATTTTCGTAATCTTTTTTTTTTCTTTTTGTTCTACCTATTTACCCTCTACAGGTTTTAGGCAGAATATCAGTGTTGTGGTTGTAAGACCTCAACTTATGCTGAGCCGGACCTTTTTCTAAGAACACAGTACACCTCTCTCTTGTTCTATGTTGTTAATTTCCTACATTTTAATCTTGTGTTCTAAGAAATAAATATTTTTTCGTTCTTTTCTTTAATATGTATCCTAGTGGAAATTCTGGGATTAGAAGTAGCCAGTATGTTATTCTCCAGAATAACAAGCATCAATGCAATGGCAAGGCATCTGCGACACTTTGATGTAGATGTTCATGGGCTGCAGTCAGACACTTTACATCAGATGAACCGCATGCTCCGCTTGTCTGCTATAACATAAAAAAATAAAGCACTCAAAAGATAGATACATACCGACTCCAGTTTAGTACCCGTGGTCATTTGCACCACGTGTAGGGTGAAGTTGCGTCGGCGGCCTTGCTCGTCGAACCTGATGAAGCCAGTTAGGCCATCTATCTCCGTCTGAAGCAAACAATTACCACTCTTGGCTTACAATTTATTAATCTTCGCTTGAAGACATCTTATACTTTATGCTATGAGGGTATTGAGTTACACAATTCAGTTCCTTCTTATTAGGATAAATGAGACCAATAATCGCGTATTTAAAATGACATAAACGTGTACATATTTTGCTTAAAGTTTTTGTCCCTTGCATTTAACTAACATTTCTATAAAGCAGATAAAAATATAAACCATACAAAACAGGAAAACACATATTGTAAATCTTCTGAATAAAATGTCTAATAGTTTTAGTAAATTGTACTGAATAACATTTCTATTTTAAGCTGAAGCTATCAAAATTTTAATGTTCATATAATTGTACTAAAACCATCTTCATCTTACAAAGAAAGCTGAGAGGTTTTAATAAAATTCGAGTTGCGTTACGTTCCACCTTCCGCTTCCCTTTTAACTTTTATCAAACACAGAATAAAGAAATTTCTAGTGTTTCCCTCAGCGAAATGTGTGTAAGACCGTAGAAACTTATGGTTTAAGAATCCTCGCTTCACAAAGGGATGACACTTAGAACTTAACACCGTAACTGTGATATAATATCTTTACAAATTTAACGTAACATTTTTATTTTCTATTCAGTGCAATATTTCTATGCAAACGTTATTTCGTTTATTAAAACGCTTTGAAATTTAATCCATTATATAATTTAATAATTAATTTCCTAATGGCTTTCGTATTAATGCAAAAACGACAGTTATTAAAATTAATTTATTCTAATTAAATAGCAAATATGTTTTGGTTATCTCGTTCGTAACATAATTAAATTTAGCACAACACTGCGCGTAAAATTTCACGAACACAATATCGTAGCAATTTCTTTGCCGGAGAGACGTAATGGAAAATTTAGCTATTGATTGTCGGGACATAACAAGGTTCGTAAGAAGTGCGTACATATCGACAATTCGCTTACGAGTAACAAAATTTTTCACGTTTCGACGTCACATCTCGTTTCAGCGTAATGAAGCATTCGCATGAGCTCAATATTATGAATTGGCATCATTCATTCGCATAAGCAGTGAATTTCGAAATTATCTCAGAGAAATGTAAAAATGTCTTTGGAACTAACTGCTAAACGTAAATTCTGTGTGTGTATTATTCATGCCTTAGAACAATGTCTTAGGAATATGTGCATAACAATGATAATAAATAGACATATATTGTTCAAACAAAGAGACTAAATAGTGCACTAAAGATAAAAGTCTTCAAATCAAGTAAAATAATTTCAGCAAAGCGTAGTGTCGTATGAAAGTTTTTCCGACCACGATGCATTCATTCCCGGGCAAAGTAGGGCAGAAGTCAGGCTGCCTTTATGTGTCGCACTGGATTATTACTAAGATTTGCCTTATGTGGAAATAAAGGATAGTGTTGATAAACACTGTTTGTAAAGTCTGTTTTTATTTTAACCAACGTATTATGAAAGAGATTTCAATAGACTTTTGTTACGATTGCAACTTACAAATTAAGGTTTACTGTTTGTTTATGTGCAAGTATTTATATGGGATTCAAAATGAAAATATAGGTATAGCCCCTTATTTGTCTTCGATGCATATCCATATTATAAAAATATCGGTATACCCTTCTATACTCGTACATTGTGTTCTATGCTTATATTATAAAGAGAAAAGATTTCTTTATCTGAATTGAATAGGCTATGAAACTACTTTACTGATTTGGATGAAATTTTGTACAGATATTCTTTGAAATCCGAGGAAGGACATGGGATAGTTTTTAACCAGAAATTCCTTCGGGAACGGAAGATATACGCATGTTATCGTTGTTAAATAATATCAATCCATAATAATACTAAAAATAAACCGTCCCTTTTACTACTCGTTTGCTTATTCGTAGAATTTGCTGTCTATATGTAACATACCTACAACTATACTCAAAATGCAAACCCTATAACAACAACATCTATCCTAGAAAGAATTTCACTTTTGGACAAATTCTTTATATCAATTATTAAAAGACAAGATAAGACCAGACAAAATTACATTACAAAAATGGAATCAGCTGTAATCGTAGTAAAACTATACTACGTCGCTAATTATACCTTTAATTAAAATGAATAAAGTTTTGACCTAAATGACTCGAAGCACGATGTTGTTCAGAATTTAATAGTTCAAACTTACACATAATGCTCACGTTATGTGCTAAAAGCCTACTTTAAACTAAATTCTGCATCTTAGGTATTTAATTTTGTCTAACTATTTTAGTTGAAAAAAATTTCGTAGATCGTAGATCGATGTAATATTAATAAATGAAGATTTTAAGTAAACATTGCAAAAATATGAATTAAAATGTAATTTCAAAGCTATATATAGCTATGCATTTATTATATTTTTATGAAGTATTGAGTTGGTAATTGATTAATGTTATAATTGAAATATAATAAAATATTAAGATTTTGAAATTATAATGTTTTCAATATAAATGACTAACTATGCCTTGGTTTCACTCGCTTATATTTCCCGTCCCTACAGGATTTCTGGACAAAAAAGTATGTTCCTGTCCCTTTTGGGTGTTAAACTATATCTGTATAAAATTTCATCCAAATCTGTTTAGTGGTGTCATGGAGAGACAAACAGAGTGACAGAGATACTTTTGCACTTACAATAGAAAGGATTTTATTTGAGAAGTTGTCAGACAGTTGTTGTTCTTTTGTTAACAAAAGAACTAACTGATTGACTGGTTCATTTTAATATAAATAATAATAAGCAAGTACATTTATAATGAAAAGCTTCTAAAGTGATCTTAGTTAAGTAAATTCTTAATTGAGATTGAGTTTAGATAGACTTCATTTTGCGTTTTAAAGTTTTTGAGCGTAAGAGATTTATCAATTTTAATTTTGGAAATGTATGTAATTAAATTTCATTATTTGGCTTTTAATGAATTGAAAAAAATTGTTGTTAAGCTACTGTAGTGAAAATCTATCGATCTGTAGATATTGTTACTTTATTCATTTGTTTTCATTTGATTTAATTTAAATTAGGGTGTGAAAATGTGGCCAAGTGGTATAGCTTTAGCATTCTTTTAATGATATAATATAATCTAATTGTTCGTCATGTTGCATATAATTATATTATTATTTTAAACAACATGAAGATACTATGAAATCAAGGTTTAAATTTATAATTATTTATAAAAGTCTTATTCGTATTCGAATTATCATTCATTATTGTGTTGTGAACTAAAAATATATATTGGACGTTTGCAAAATGTAAGTTGTATACTTGTAATATATCTACGAAGCTGCTATATGCGGGGAAGGGAATGTAAATCGCGCGTTTAACAGTCAATTTTTCGTTCAGTTTCATATAGGGTAAACATTTTTACGCCGAAAAGGTCTATTATGAAATAACAAATTTATTATTAATTGACATACGTTACATAGTGACGTCAGCTTATATTAAGATATAAAGTATTAAGTCTTCATCTATTTTCGTTGCTGTATTAGTAAACTTTAATTGTATGACATTGAATATTAAGAGGTAGGCTTAGGGAGAGCTTCATTGAAAGTATAATGATCTCTAAGTAATCCCATGGGCGTGTTAGAAACATTAACCGTACTATAATTGAAAATTATATGATGATAACTGTTTTGTATACATATAATGACAACCATATTATAATATTCTCTATATGAGATATATTTTGTTTCATTGTACCAAAGCAAAAAGTTTGACCGCAAATATTTCCCGATTCAATATATTTCTGCTACTCGTTATATAAATTTCTTACACAAGCTTTGCAAAAACTTGAATGACTGACTATTCAAGATATTACCCTGTATAAAACTTTTAGAAATATCCAAATACATTTTCATTTCTCTTTTAAATGTTCTTTGACATAACCTTGTCCGTGATTCCGCATTTCTACTGCCATACAAAATAAAAATACTATTTATATACGAATGTTAAAATTCAAGTAAAACGAAGCAGTATGGAGACAGCTTATAAGAAAATACGTTAAATACCTTTCGAATCATCTTAGCGAGTTTCTCGCCGTACTCGAAGGGGGTGATGCCTTTTTCCTCGATGTTGCAATCGGAGACCTTGGTGCTGTTTGGGGGGAGGCTCCGGCGGGCCGCGGCGCGCAGGAACTCCGGTTTCTTGCGTAGGAGACGTAGGATCGCTTCAATCATCAGGTTCACGGCGTCGAACATGAGGGCGGCTTTTGCCTAAGGAAATTTAATAATAGAAACTTTGTAGGACAGTGACATCCACGACGACGCGCCGCATCAATTTTCCGAATTTGAAATATTAAAATTATATATTATATTCTTTTAAATATCTATACAACTAGACTTGTCTAAGTAAAGTAGCAACGCTATGCGGAGTAATATATTTATCAATGAATAGAAAGATTCTAAATATATAATAGAAATTTTCTCACACCTACACTCGTTTACTACCCAGTTTTCATATATCTCACACACACATTTTATTTAAATTTAAAGAAAGGAAACTAAAGATCCCAAAGAAATATTCCGAGTAAGGGTTTTTATTCATTTAGTTTATTCAAATCAACAAAGACTCACATTGTATTTTATTACTACAGTATCAACAAACTACCGAGTAGTTTGTTGGCGTATTAAATCGATTACATTAACATTATAGCACATTGTGGGTATATTATGATTGTTCTGTAAGCTTGGATTCTTTGGCATCGTTCAGACATCCTTCATATTGAATGATATAGCAATAATATAGAGTGCGGTATTGGCACTAGGAGGTACTGAAAGGAGTTTAATTGAAATGTTTTAATTGTATAGCAGTGGATACACCAGTCAGATAATAGGAATTTAATTGTTAATTTATTATCAAAATTGGCATATATTTTAGATGCTCGTACCGTTATTTACACAGTTTACTAATACTTTACTATTAAAGAAGCTAAGTATGGGTGGTAAATTGAAATATATTTTACTAACTGATTGCGTTCTTGCCACAAAAAAGTGTTACAAAGGTAATGTATTTTTTTAAATATTCGAAAATATTGAATATCTCCAAAACCGAGGGATTTTATTTTTGATTACAATCAATTCCTCAAGCGGTGGACTTACGACGTTTTGAACCACGATCGTCCAACGAACTTGGATTGCATAATCTGAATTTAATAGACATTTTAGCGACTTTAATTAACATTCAAAATTAATATTGTCGTCACGTAAATATGCAGTGATTGCAAACATTGTTAATTGCACCGTCTTCTGCATTATGTAAATAATAGTTATTTGCATTGGTTACTCAGAAATTCAGTGACCAATTTGTGCAACTGTTTCTAGTTGTTAGATCTTGGTTAATTATTTCAGTCTGGATTTAAATGTATTTTTGTTCATTCAAAATGAGTATAAATAACTAGGTGGAGATGTTTCATAATAACATTGAAATTACAAAAGTTTTTCAAACTCGGGTTTACTTGCCACACGTATATATATATGTGTTTAAATTACACGAATCACTGTATGTTCATCTATACTAATATAATTATGAGAATTTTTAAAATGTTTGTCTATACTAATATTATAAAGAGGAAAACTTTGTTTGTTTGTATGTAATGAATTACGAGAAAAATTACTGGACCGATTTTGAAAATTCCCTCACTTTTTGAAAGCTACATTAGCCACGAGTAACATAGGCTATAACTATAGGTGTTATAACATGCTACAGCAGCGAAGCCGTGTGGATCAGCTAGTAATGAATAAATCAACCCTACCGAAATAATTTCAAGAATTATTTCGCCATAGAATGCCATATTATTTCCGAGTAACATAATGAAAAGATGATTTTGCATATAAAGAAGAACCACGGGGCGTTGCTAGTAATACAGTAAAATATCAAAGGATTAATACAAATAGAGCTGAACAAGTCTGTAAAAGCGGCTATAAATCTTATAGAATGACCATTAGCACTTTTCAATCCATGCACTGGGTAAGTACTGCTTGCACTGAGGTTGTACAATAAATCGGAGATTACTGGTAAAGCTATTTCATTCATAATAGTCTTAGGAAGACCCACATTTTTTCTCGATTCTACAGGACTTGTTTATTTAAGGCGTAAGGCTAAGATTATGGAAAAAGGGACAGTGGGCTTAATCCCTGTTTTTGGAGCATTTTTATGGCGGTAACTGAGTTAGTTAATGGTGCTTTTTTATTTGATTGATTTTGTTGTTCAATAGTAAAAATGGTGTCTTAATATTTTCGTTCTATTTCGTAGTTTTTGAAGAAAGAAGCATCATTAACTAACTCTAGTTTTTAAACCAGATTATAATATTGCAGGAAAGCTTACCGAGATATGAGACCCCTTCTTCCACGTTTCCAGAAAGTCTTTCACCTTTTTCTTCTCATAGTCCAGCACTCGAAAGCCGGTTATATTAATTGTGCCAAATTCGTGGATTGTCTCGCTCCAAAGGTCATCCATTACCTAATAAATTCAAACTTTTATAATACTTATAACACACTGACTATGACCGATTTTTATACAATGAAAATGTGATTAAAATGAGTCACAATAGGTTGATTATGAAACGACCATAGAAATAATGATATGGAATTACTGAATGAAATAAATACTTACAAAGCCGCTAAGAAGATAGTGATACGTGCGGCGCCCAAGCTTCAAACTGCGGGCGTGGTTTATAACCGTCTCCTTGGCCACCTCGGTAGAAGAATCCAAAACTACGTATTTGTTGCTCCAGCGATCTACCTCTTCCACTTCAGACAGGAATTCGATGACGTCATCCGACTTGGAGACACGTTTCACTTGTGTGATACGGAACGGGGAATTTCCAGGCCTCATACTTTCGTAAATGCTCTGAAGACGCAACAGACCTGAGAACAAAATTGTTTATCACACAAACTGAACAGATTATCATTAATAGTTGAATCTAGTGTTACTCGCGTTATTCCTATTTCAAAAAGCCTTTACAATTCACAACGAAAACATTTTCGGAAACCGAATTTTAGGTCCAATAACCACTAACACTCGTTTTTTTCACTTCCAAAGCCAGTTATGTATATTGCACTATTATATTGCTTGACAGCACAAATTGGAAGGTATTTTTGATTTTAAATGAACTTACTGTGTTCGGATCGGGTCTATTCGTATCAAGGTTATGT
Organism: Phoebis sennae; assembly: GCA_001586405.1. Classification (NCBI taxonomy): domain Eukaryota; kingdom Metazoa; phylum Arthropoda; class Insecta; order Lepidoptera; family Pieridae; genus Phoebis; species Phoebis sennae. The sequence continues at coordinate 574,290 of LQNK01001072.1, forward strand.
TGGCTTTCAAATCTCAATAGCGTAAAAATGCTTAGAATTTTTTTGCTTGCCATGTAATATATGAAAATTTAATTACTACTCAAGCCGTTAATATTGGAAATAATATCGTTGTTTATTTTATATCTTACATCGCTGAAAATAAAATAATATTTTTGTATATTTGAAGAGATCGTTAGAAATTTAATATCAGACGGAACGACGGAAGTTGAAATGTAAACAATTGACCAAACAATTAAACTGTGATTATTTTCATTTAAAATTGTGACGTGTTTTAATCAAACCAAAGATATCCAATTAATTTTAACTCCATATCCGCTTAATTTAAACTGGCAATGTCTTCATTTTTCATACGCATATTCTGCGCATACAAATATATGCCAAGTTCCTATAAAAATAAAACGAGTGATTTTATTTACGGCTAGTGCTATATCTATAATAAACTTGGCGAAAACATAACTACCAAAAGTTTATTCCGATTGGTAAATAATAACAGCTCGTTAATGAGAACGATTCGTATCTATTATACTATGATGTTATCGTTTATTGACCGGGCTATAGACGCGTGTCTCGAACGGAGGACATTCGCGCTCAGAGTAGTCCGATGTAACCCGAAATGGCGTGTCGGTGAACCGTGTCAATGTATGTGTTGCTCAAGCGCGATTTGTATGGAGTTATACTTCTGTATATATTTTGTGCTGCAACCGAGTTAATACTCGCTGTAAAATTAATTAATTTAAAGTTGCGGTTATCAGTCAATTGTTATGAATTGTTTCAATAATATTAAAGCAGCGGATTATGGGTGTTGTGCAGAAATTTATTAATTTTCATATATAATCAGTGTGCTTTTGAATAATTCTGACTAATCTTGTAAATTTTATTCTGAAATCGGATATGATTTAAAAATTTATCTTCATATACTTTTAATAGTGGTTTTTGTACTAAATGTAGAGTTTATTTCCAAACGACAATGATTTCAATATCATTTTTGGCCCCACCGGGAATTCGAATGCTGATTAAGGTGAAAATGTGATATTTCACTAACAAAAAGTAATCTTGCGATAGACTTAACAACGCTCTCAGAAATAAAGCAATGACATGAAATATCTTAAAGCAACTAGACGTCTGTTTCCTGCCAGGCCGAGACTTTTTTTCACATCACGGGGATCGAACCCAGGACGCGGTTGCGTCGACCATTTCGCCACCAACTGAACCAACGAGGTGGTACATGTCAAAACAATGGATGTATACATTTCACGATTCAGAATACGCCTATCGCCATCCCATTTCTACCCGTGAGTGTCGTAAGAGGCGACAGAGGTTAATTTTGCTGCATAACATCTTCAGCAATAAAAGAGTGGGAGCCGAGCATTGCACGATTGGGCCAGGCTCAGCAGAAGACCGTACAGTGAGCGGGGGCCCGGAGGCATGTATTCCCGTCCCATTCCCCTCCCATGCTGTTCAACTTCTCTCCCAATTTCACATCATTTGCTCTCTCCTTATTCCCTCCCCTTTCTTCAAGCCGGCAATGTATCTGCGACACTTTGATATTGTAGATGTCAGTCAATTAACATAAGAACGGAATGCTCTGCCTGCCTGAGTAAAAACAAAATACTCTTATTTCTTATCATAGTAATAAGAACCTTGTAAGGGCAAGGGCCCATTGTTAAGGAACATTACAAGCCATCTCACATGTAAATGTCGATCGCGTCATTCATCACCGCGGATTCATTATGCGCTTTCCAAGTGGCTTTTGTCATAATTTCGGTAATATCCGCGCCGAGATTGAAGCCCGACGAGGGTTGACGTGCGGTAATGAAGGTGTAATCGCAATTTGTGACATCTTGCCGGTCCACGCTAACTCGAAATCGATTTCTTTGTTTTGTTTTTAACTTCCCAAAAAGAGGAGGTTATCAATTCGGTGCCCATTTTTTAAAAAGTATAATCGTTAAAAGTAACGAAGGTTAAAGTGTCAAGACTAAGGGTTAAAAAGGGCAGCAACTAATTTTATAAATGAATGTTACTGTGTTTGTCTTTTCATACCTAAACCACTGAATCGGTTTGGTTTAGATAAGGTTCGATACCATGAAACGTGTATAGGTTAGGTTAGTTTCTAATAAATACTACGCGCTTTACTAAAAAAACTAAATTGATAGTTATCCTTTAAAACCCGACTGCGTTTTCTATGAAAAAAGTAAATCCTTCCCCATCTATTTTTTTGAAAAATTTTTAAGGCTATGTGACTGCCATAATTCTAACGAATCTAACAACCACGGAATAGAAAAAACAAGTGGAAGTGCCCTAGTGCTTCTTTAGTATGAGGACCAATGTCGTCAAACTCACACATTGACAAATTAAATCGTACAATGCATACAAAAGAAGCAATGTCAAAAATTGACAAAAAACATTTCGGTTTAAAATCGTATTTATTGTTATTTAAAATGAAGTCTTTTTGTACGACAGTAAGGTAGTAATTAGTTTATCTGTTGAATCAATTTTCCACCTAGAAAAAAGGTAAAGCTATTCATCGCTAGAGGACGATATTATACATTCATTAAATTTTGATCTTTAACACCTTTCAAATAAATGTTATATTTACGGTACAACCGTTTGACACTCAGTTGTCATTTTGCTACTCACCCAGTGATTGATCGTATCGATAACTACATGTCGATATTAGTTAAATTTCCACTATTACCGAAAAATAATTAAACATAAATTTAGGAACTCCAAGAGGAGGAAGTCGTCCTAACTGATTCCTTAATTAATTTGTATTATAAATTAATATATATTGTAATACTACTTATTTTAAATTTGTTTTTGTGGTTTGCAGTGTTACATTTTATACGATGGTTTAAAATCCTTCGTATGCGAGTCTAATATTCTTTTAGCTGATTGTATTAAATACAAGTATTGTTTTTACATTGTTAATTTCACTTATTAATCAATATCAACAAATTTGTCACATCCCTCATCGAATCTTCTAGAACTTATATCATTTGATTTAGGTAGGTATTAAAGTCAATTATGTACTTTAAGTCAACAGCATAAGGTATTTTTTAATTTGAAATAAAATACAAATTTGTGATTTTCACAATAATTTACATTTTATTGTATTAAAACAAACTTTTATATTTGCCGGCGATAAGATACATCGCCATGAGACTTATTTATTATGCTGGATCGTTTTTACAATTTATAATTGCAGAATAACGCCTGATTTCAATATATTATATCTGAAGTCGGGACATAACGTCCCGTCACATCAAGTAGCGAATAGCGACTGGACCGATGTTGTACAATAGTACAAAGTTAAAAGTCTCAGGCTAGAGCAGCAGGGCACTTCCACTTGTTTTCTATTCCGTGCTAACAACACATCACTTGTAAAATCCGCCCAGCCGTTTGGGCGTGCCAAAAAAAATGGAGATACAAACATTCACTCGAAAACCACTAAAAGTTAGTGATACATCAAAATAGGTAAAGGTTTTTATGAAAAAGAGCCGCTGCAAGAGTTGCTCAGAATTAGTTAGAAGTCCCGGGAGTTAAAAGAAATGTTATTGCTTTTTTCGGGACTTTAGTTTGTATTAAGAATTTTGTCAAGGAATGTAACGTTCGCCCATTGCTCGTTTCGCGTTTTTGTACACTAAGAATGTTACCTACTTAGAGAATATCTTTATACGTAACTGGGAGAGATGTCTAATTGTATATATTCATTCTACTAATAGTATAAATGACAAAGGTTGGATGTTTATGTATCAATAACACCGCAATTACCAATCAGATTTTGATAAAATTTCGTATAAGTACACATAATTGGGATAGGTGATAGGCTACCTCTCTTTGGTCTATAGAACCAAAATTTCACGCAATCTTGGCCGCGAATAGAACTTGGTATTTTATGAATAATTATTATAAAATTACATTTCGAGGGATCACTTATGTCCTGCCAAGTCTGCAGTTCGATGTTGGTGTAAAATAGAAGAAGCATCATACAAGTTTTCAGCCTGCCTCAAACACCTCTCCAAAAATTATCCTTGATCTCGGAATATTACTATATATTATTATTACTAGTTAGCAAATTGTATAAAATAAATTTGTATAATTTCGTTCAAAACAATTCATTTACTGAAATGCATTTAATATTTCCAACATAAAAAGAGTTTAATTTTTGTTCAAATTAAACGATATATAATTCTCTGGCAATTCTGAAAAGCCGAGTGAACATCAGCCAACGATAAAATATGATATTCAAAGGTGTTAAATCTGATTTTGATGCTGTTCGGTAATTTTTAATTGCATTATACGGTATTTACTTTCATAAAAGTAATTGCTTTGAATAACCAATTTTATAGCTAACTACCGTATACATTTTTAACGATTGTTGTTTTTTCGGTTCCATTTTACTTGCACAATACAGGTAAGTGTGTGTTGCGTTCTTTAGATGACCAAATTTATAGTAAGGAATATCTATTTTATTTGTCTTTAAATCAACCCAGAGCGTATTTAGGGTATATGGCTCGGAAAACTAAGAAATTAGTGCCTTATTAATTTGCTAGTAAATGCATGAATAAAATATAGTTCACTACCTTTTATCGCGGCTTCACGCGCGTAAAATTCCCACGTAAATCCCATGGGAATAGTATGTTATTTCGGGAATAAGGTAACCTACGTCCCTCGTACCCTATAAGTATATGTAAAAATTACAGAATATTGATTGAGTAGATAAAGAGTAGTTTGTTACATGCAAACAAACTTTCGCATTTAAAATACAATTAGCAATGATTAAAATTTAATTTACTTATGGTATGTCAAAAATTAGATTCAAAACTTTTAACCATTTTATATACTTCCAAGTTTGATGGAATACGAGATGACCCATGGACTTAAAAGGGCAAATGAAATAAGCAGTGAAACAGAAAATTGCCCAGTGACTTAATAAAGTGGTAAAATTGTACGCATTTTACATATTTCACCTTTGATCAAAATGATATATATACGTGTATCCTCTAAATACCTTTATATTTTAGTTTGTTTTAACGCCAACCTTTTGATGATATTTAAAAAATCAACTACCTCGTCAGTGAAGATATCAAGTGTGTTTTTGAATATGTGGCCTTAAGGCTTGTGGCTTCTTTAAGCGACGAACGTCTTAGTATAACAGATATGAATAGTTTTCATTAACGAGCAGTTATAATCAACCAATCAGAACCAAGTTTTTGTTTTAGTTTATCTTAACGCCACGTATAGATAGACACGCGTACAAGGCGATAGCCTAAACGCCTAGTAGGATCTTGTACTGTTCCGGAGTAAAACGACTCGATATTTTTATAGAAACTGGGCATTAGATACATAACGATCAGGCTCGAAAACGCGACACGAAGTATCTATAGATAAACCCGACAAACTTCTGGGATGTTTGTAATTCGGACTCGCAGGACTAACACTAACTTTATCTCTTTACATCTGCCAAATTCGAATCCAACTTTTCTTTATCTTTGCCAGTCCAGTTCAGTAAAAACTCGAAGAATCGTGAAATCACGACAAACTTTTCGATTTAAGTCGCTCGATGTTTGACTTGTTGATTTTTCGCTAATCTCCGCTAAAGTAATGATAGGTAACGGATCTCACCTGATTTTTCTCACATTTTTATTGATGTATTTAATACTAGCTGATGCGTGAGTAGCAAAATGTTATATATAGCTTATAATATATCCGATAATAAAAAGCTACAGCTTTCGAATAGTGAAAGAATTTTAAAATCGTTCCAGTAGTTTTTGAGCCTATTCATTAACAAACAAAGTTTTCCTATAATGTTAGTATAGATTATTATAAATATATTGTGCCTTTATAGTAGTAGCCGAATAGTACCCATTAGCGAAATTGTAGCATGGAAAATTGTATACAATAATGTGCTTTTACGGAAAAATACTGACCGGGAAAGTTGTGTTTAATACTACCATTACAATCTCTGTATTATAAAAGCTATTCACATTTGCGATGTTTTGCGAGCAGCAAGTCTTCAGCAGCAGTTTGTCAGCAGTCAATCCTCATCTTGAATCAAAATTATACTACAACTATTTAAGTCGAGACATAATTGTAGAATTAAATTAAAATATTATTTCTATGACTTCTTCTTTTTCTTTGATTCGATTGTCGCAGTGGATACAGTAATGGTATCTTGCGCCGGAGGGTGTGGATTTGATCCCCACGAATACAAAATTATGAGGTAATGAACATGTAATTTTCTACTGTCTGGGTGTTAACTTATCTATGTATGTATTAACAAAAAAACTATGATTAAGTAGGTCTGTCAGTAATCCTTCTATAAAGCACTAGCTTTGATTATTTTGGAACTAGATGGCGTAGTGTTAAATGTCCTTGAATATTTATTTATTTTACTTAAAATTTATAAAGTATGTTCATGTCATTCATCTAATTGTTTATTTAGAAACACCTTATAAAAACGTTTGTTCCTCGAACAACAAAGTTTAAATTTAAATAAACGCATAAATTGAATTTTCTGAAGTCGTATGGATTCCATATTGAGGAAGATATTCACTATTACAGTATCAACTCAGCACTGCATTGGAAGCCGACGTCGTAATGAAAATGTTATGTGCACCTCTATTTGCTTTATTGCGAAAATATGCTTCGATATTGCTTGTAAGGAAATATATAATGGTTGGTATGTCTTTCAATTGGTTCAAAGAGATGGTATTGAAAGAGAAACATGTATGTAATGATATTGAAACCAAATAGCCTTATTAGGGTTTGAGATCAGAGGAATATCGTTGTATATAAGATAATCAAAATTATGATACAATAGCTGATCCAAGCGGCTTCGCTCCCGTACCATAATATTACATGTATAGCCTATAAAATATTATAGTCTATGGTATTCGTGGATAATACAGCTTACGAATGGTGAAAGAATTTTTAAAATCGGCTCAATTGTTTTTGAACCTATTTATTACAACCAAACAATGTTTTCCTCTTAATAATATTAAGTTTAGATGAATGTTGTAGGACTCATTATTTTTCACCAGCCGTGTTTCGTGGTTTCATTTACGTTGTGACGTAATAGAAAATAGTTTTTGTCTTTCTCTCAAAACTGCTATAACAATCTATACATACCTATATACAGTAATCAAACCATTTCTGTACATTCAATATTTTTCAAAAAAATTAAGGGCTTTTAGGGCCACAGTTTATATGAAAAAAATAAATTTTAGAGGTGGCTCTCCATGTGTACATGTGAACGGAGGGCAAAGAAATAAATTTGCGAATATATCATTAAATCAGATGTCATTGGATAGGTCTCCTAAATTAAAATAGAGGTTTGTAAATATGGTTTTTTGCTAAATAGTCGTAAATATGTCATGTATGTACCGCGCGACAGGGTCTCTAAAAATACAGAAATTTGTAGTCCACACGACCGAAACCGCGGGCGGAAAACTAGTCAGAGATAATTCTTCAAATCCGTCCAGTACTTTCGAAGATGAGACCGTTTAAACAAACAAATTTGGTATAATAAATGGCAATAATGATAGTCTCGAACAAGAAACTAGCTATTCTCAAATGCATAATACTCAAGAGAAATTACTATCGAGCTATTTTTGACAAATCGTGTTGGATATAAATAAAGTTAGAACGTACAGAGCATTCGGACAATTCATTTATACCACAATGAAAAATCTGACAGCTTTTATTTCACAATACACATTTTTCGGTACTTCGTTTTTACTGATAAATTCAATTCGGTTTAGGCAAAACGAAATATTCGACGTCAAAGCACATAGTTTTTGTTTTGATTTCACCTCGTATTTTTGACGTACACTACAATAAATTATTTTAATTAACAAAGATTTGATTGATTGTACATAAATGTGGAGATCGTAAGGTTAATAACTAAAATTATGATAAATTTTAAAATTTAATTGTTGCTATTTTACCCACAACTTTCCGAACTGGTGGTAGATTAAAAAAAAGCTTACATCAAGTTCATTTGAATAAATATTGTTGTGATTTGATTAGATATAATATTAATTATAAATTGACAGTATTGCTGACCCCACAGTCTCATAATTTTCTTTTGTAGGTTATAAGAAGAACTTTCGACGTTGATGAACCTTACCAAACAAACAACAGACTTTATAAAATAAACCATTGTGTACCACAATTCAATTCGATTTCAACTATAGTTTTTCGTCAAAATAAACGTTTATAGATTGAATAAATGCCGTATAGTTGAACCTCCCGCATGTTATTTCGGCTATAGTTCAAAATTAAATTTGAAAAGCCAAAATGTCGTACATGAAAATTTCGTCGATACGAAATCCAGATGTTGCCGGCGAATTAACTTTATTGTCGAAGTAATAAAAATATCTCCCTGCTATATTGTATTTAATGAAAATTTCGTATCATTGACATCGGTTTTGACTGAAAATTCCTGATAAGTAAATGGATATTGTCATTAATTTTGTTTAATTATTGTCGCATTTGAGAACACTTAACGTTACATGCACTCCATGTAGTAGTGTCATATTGAACAAAGAGACCTATTTATTATAAATAAATAATACTAAATATTTCTGGACATTTACATAACGTCATCTTGTCCCAAACTAAGCAAAGTTTGTACTATGGACACTAGATGACCGATGGACATACTTAAACATCTTTTGTTTTTTTTTTTGTAAATACATACATACTATAGATAAATTAACAACCAGACAGTAGAAAATTACAGTGTTCATCACACCATAATTTTCTACTCGTGTGGTTCGAACCCACACCCTCCGGCGCAATAGACCATTGCTGTAATTACTGCGCCAAGCGGGTCGTCATAGAAACAACACAAACATTATTTTAAATACCAGTAATCTTGATCAGAAGAGCAAGGTTATGCCCGACTCCTTTTTCTATTATTATACTATTCTGAATTGAAATATAATTAAGCAGGATAATACTAGTATAGTATTATATTATCTGTGACTTAGTTTTTTCTTGGGTTTGTTTTAACGCGAGTACTTCCATATTGAATAAAAAAACTTTAAAAGGATTATAAACCCAATTATATTTATTAGCTCATCACGAAAAGGCTAATCGATTTTACAAAAAGGTCACATAACCTTAACTATAGTATAAAAGATCCCAGCTTCTTAAATTCGTCGATTCGCCCGCAGTTCGGTCCATTGGCGACACAATGTGAAGCAATCATGTCGTTGGAATCACGTCCGGACATTTCCGGAATTCCGCTGGCCATCCGACTTCAGATAATTTTCTGTACAAAGAGCAGCTTTGTACTAATGCAAGATGTGCCGCAATGGGTCGGCATTGGTGACGTTAGTTGAGGGAGCAAAGACCGATGATTGGTCCAGTGGATATCATTGTATTTATTGCGAGAGAGATATCCGTACTAAATGCTTTTGGAGTAAGTATTGTGATTTTCTAGCATTTGTTAACCAAATATTAATATCAAAAACAAAATGAGAGTTTTCTCACAAGTCTGACTATATCACTCCCGTATAGACAAAATACATGTATACTCTTATATATTTTAAATGTTATACGTACATCTTGACCAACCACTTAACTTCTGCAAATGTCGGCATTTTCTTTAGTTGTCTAGTTTCCAAATTAGAAGAGATGATTTAAAACCTATCTGATTTTTGAAGTCAGTTTAACAAATTGTTATTCAATACAATATGTAAGGCTATTCTGAATGAAAATGAATACTATGATTTTCAGATTTAGCTAAAATTAATAGTGGCCCTTAAAACAAAAATATAGAATACCTCGCGAACATATGAACGAAAAATTTTATTTTTACTTTTCATGTCGGATTATCTTTTATTTCAAGCTGTATTGAATATATACAGAATGAAATAAAACACGTAGCAAAAAATCATTCCTCGTTTTAAATAAAACAGCACGATCGCCGATCAGAATTTTTCAATTACAATTTTGCGTTCTTACAGATTTTTTCGCCATTTATTTATTGCTTAAACGCTGGGCGCGTCTTGAGACAATATCCATTGAAACTTTTCGGCGGGACACAATATCAATGATTTTACTAATGTAAGATTTTTTTTAAACCTATTATGTGATCATTAAATACTAGTTTTTGCTCGCATTAATTTCGAGGTCTGTAGATTAAAAAAAATCCTTCACCTAATCCAAATAATAACCTATCTATTTGCCTTATTTTCAAATACATTCAGTGCAGCGTGATTGAGACACAAATATCCAAGCTGTCACATTTAAAATTTAAGTAGGATGAATGTTATGGATGGTATATTTTCTTTGAATTTAATACGTTGTACAATATCTATTAGTTATAAATAAAACAAAGACGGGTTTGGCACAACACTTATATCGAGATCCGCTGGACCAATCCGGTAGAAAATTCGTAGGTTAGAAATCTATACATATAATAAAAGAGTAACCGAACCATTTCTGTACATTGAATATTTTTCAAAAAGAGTGATTGGTATGTAATATGTATGTTCCATAGATACCAAAACCATGGTTAGAATTTTTTTTTTCTGTTTGTCTGTTTGTCTGTTTATCTGTTTGTCTGTTTGTCTGTTTGTCTGTTTATCTGTTTGTATGTTCGTCAATCACGTAATAACTACTGGGTAGATTTTGATAATATTTCACATGCTTATAGACCAATATTAGGTTCAACTTATAGGCTACATTTTATTTGAAAAAAATATTTTTAAGGGTGGCTTTCCATACATGTAAACGGAGGGTATAAAAATAAATTCACGAATAGATAATTAAATGAGGTGTCATTCGATAGGTCTTTAAAAATGAAATAAAGGTTTCTAAATGCGTTTTTTGCTAAAATAAATATTTTTTGAGATATACGCTTCTAAAGTCGTGAAAATGTTATACCACGTGACAATGTGAGTTTTTGGTTGAGTTTCGGACATGCTTTTTATACTCTTAACGTATAGATTAAGATATTAAAACACTCAATGAATGCCCTAAAACCTTCAAAAAATAACTAACGCGTTCGCGTGGGCTAAAATTTTCTGTATTTTGAAGAGGCGTGCGTACTGTCAGATTTTGGTCAAACCTATTTTTATAGAAAATTATAAAAAAAAAACTATAGACATGCGCATATATGAGCGGTCATGCGACCGTAATTATTTTAGACTTTTGTTGTGCGCCTCTACAAAATACAGAAATTAGTAGCCCACGCGTGCGAAGCCGCGGGCGGAAAGCTAGTATAATAATAAATAGATAGCTTAGAACTAGGGGAGGGACATAGAATACTCTCAACCCTGGAAATCCCACGGGAACGCGTTTTATACGGGTGAAACCGCGGGGTTATATAGTTAGTTCATTATTGATGCGAAAGAAATAAGTTAGTTTGGTGTACCTTTTAAAGCTTTATCTACTAACACTTTTCTTAAAATTTGTCTTACATGTAGTTGGGTGTTCGAAGAAGGGCATGGGATTTAACTCGAATAACAGTGGAGCCGTAGGTAGTTAATTATTATTGAAATTATACAGTTTCTTTGCATATAATATAAAAGATTTGACATTTTGTTTAGGGATATAACTGTAAAGACCGTATGATGCAAATAATTAATTATCATTAAAAATGAGACTTGCAATGCAAAGCATAGCACTATAATATGTGCATAATATAGTAGTTAAACGAGTAAAGCGCACATTAACTTCTAAAAACTATTCAATATAAAGTATTCCATTATTTGCTTATCGAAGTATTACATTATAAGAAATTATACATTAATGCGCTGTATTAATTGGAATAATTTCCTCTGAATATAAAAGGGGTAATGAGTTCACTAATTCATTGAACTTCAATACACGTTTGTATAGAAATACGTAGTATATTGTTAACGTACATGTAGAGGAATATAAAGATTTGTGAATGCATCACAGCGTTGTTATTATAGACCTTAGAGCTTTAGAAATAAAGTAGAATATGTTTTGGCATTTCTGTTGATCCCAATCTTTGGCAACAACTAGATTGCTGATTATTTGGTGACATTTTGTGAGCACTTCAGCTAATCCCTTAATCAGATTACGTAAAATCTCAGACAGCGAGTGAATAACAGGAAGGTATTTGCAGTACATTTATTAATACAAAGTCTTTTGGTCGGGTTCTAAAATGTGCACTCTTAACATACTAAGACATTACTATTTGTTAAGACTTGTACGAACATAATGCGTGATGCGTTTATTATGTATTAAATCATTTCAATTGATCACAGACACGGACGACAAAAATACTCGACTTTTTGTTGTTTTTCCTCTTAGAAAAAGGCTTGTGTGATATGATGAAGGAAGCAACTTTGGTTGCATCCGTGCATGCCTTAAGAAGAGCAGCTATTTGACGCTAAAATTAACGAGACAGCCATAAAAAAGCCAATGAGACGACGAGGAGAGATTGGGAATAGAATATTAGGGTCAAATAGGTGATATAAATACGAATAAAGCCGAGTGTGGTATCAAATGAAATCTAGATGTATACATTACAATTAGAGGTTTTCAAATAAAGAATCCAATGGGTACATTAGCAAACATTATAACCGATAGCTTTAAATTTAGATCGACCTAGCTTAGCTCTATATATAAGATATAAATCTTGAGGTATAGAAGCCAAACGAGAGAATATGTCTATGTTCATTCAATACATGTTTGCTCCAGTAGTCTTGTTTCGTTTTAAGTTCCTATGTCCAGTGGCTAAGAAAGATTGTTCTTCAGAAACGTTATCCGTAGTCATTTTTCTTCAATTGTAAAGGAGCTCTCAGTTGTATCGCTAACAAGCTAACCATAAGATCAAGGATGTGGTTTGAGAATAAAAAGATATTAATATTCACGAAAGCCCAGTTTCATTATAACACGTTTCAAGCAGGACGGCCAGAGACAAAAGCGCAGTGAAATTCTTTTGAAAGGCAAACACAGTTCGCAGGCTGCTATTTAGAAAATGCCTAATTTCTTGAACAAAGGCTCTCAATAAAATATTCTTCAGCACAAAGAAAATCTAATAACCCAGAATTGTAAAAAGCAAATTTCTTCTTTGATGTCATCGCGGCGTCGGGAATTTCTGTAACGATTCTAATTTAACCTTGAATAACCTTTGCGTCATTGATTTTGATGCCGTTAGGAACTTGAGCATATGACCATATAATGTATAAGTACTGTTAATTCCTATTTTCATGTACGGTGATTCAACACAACTGACCAATAGCTGATCAGTTGATCACAAATCACAGCTAGTCATATGACTATTTCCAAACGATAGCTGGGTCGTTGTATCAATAAGACGTTTGAGCACAACGGTAGAACAATACTGAATGCAGCTATCTATTATATTGAACTTTGACAATTGACAAGTGACATTTGAAAGCAAAGCTATCAAACTAAACTTGTTGCAACATGAAATTACGTGTACTGTAAAATATCTAATGCATGTAATAATTGAAATGTTAAAATAACTAAGATATAACTAACAGTACATAAATCAAACTTTGTTATACCCCGACATGGAACTGTGAACCTGGATGGTGAGTAGCAGCGCTTTTTTTAGGTAGAAAGTCTCATCAAGAGGACCGCCTCTCTGAGAATACTAATTTTCAATGGAGTAATAGCATAGTAATAGCGGAAGCATTTTTGTTAATATAATAAACGGTCTACACTAAGTCGGCAAAAAACCTTGAATATAAGCGACAGGTTCCACTGAAACCCTGAGAGACGCTCGACGTCTCTTGGCGGTATTTCAAGGTAACAATTATATTATTACAGTCGAGCTTACCTTTAAGTAAGTAAAGCCGCTTTTCACAAACGTTTTTGTGACTATTTAATATTTGTCCATGTTTTAGTATGTAAATACAAGTAATAGGCTTGTGTAAAATTTGTATTATTGAATTTCTAAGAATTTTTCCATTTCATTAATTCATAATATTATTTAACAGTAATTAAGAGGAATTTGATACTTTGTTATATGTTGTACCATTCTCTTATAATTATACAAAGTGTTGTATTCGTTTGTCTTCATATCGCATTCCGTAATTGCTTATATTATCGTAAAACTAATTACCCAGTAATAAATTAATTATACCTTTATTACAATATACGATCAAGCCCGTGTTTCTTTCACAGGAAAGGGATTTCTGCGAAACTAAATTTTGTGAATAACTCGCTTCGGTCAGTAATGTTATAGTAATAAAATTCATTATGGCAGTAAGGAATACCCAGACCGGTCCCGGAAAATCCTCGGATTATACATTAAACTTGGTGAATAAATTGAAAGTCGATAAAACCATTTCGACCTAGAATTTGTGCCGAAAAGCGTACTGCTAAAATAGCACCTAATAAGATTTTATTGTGTGTATTATTATCTTTGTATTAAGGGAGTGCTTGGTAATGGAAGGGCTAGAAGTGTACATTATTAAAAGAAGAATATTTGTTAATAATTTGATATGCCACCTGATAATGACAAATTTTGCCTAAAGAAGAACCAAACTAAAAGACTGTAAGTTTGCTACATCTTTTGAAACCAATGTTGTAATAGTTGGGAATTTATCTTTGTAAACTATGATCCCCAAAATTTCATCACGAATGATACAGTGTAAGAATTTTTAATATTAGATTGGATACCAATTATACAAATCTACAAATTTTATATAAGTACATTGTTTTCCTTTGAATTTGTTATGTTAATACTATATGGTTGATATTAAATATCTTATAAAAATATGCTTTTATAACATCAACATCAAATAAAAAAAGGAAACATCGTAGTTTTATCTTAATCTTCTTACAAGGGATGAAAGGTATAATCTAACATTGATCTAAAAAGTCGGTAACCAAGATAGCCTTTTATATTACATAACTATATTATGCGCTTATAGAAAGTACTTTTACATTAAAATTGTAAGCTTGAGCTTTAAATTCCCTTTAACTAAAGACGTGATCAGTCTACGAGTTCCATGCCTTACGTCTAAAGGCAAATAAAGAGAACTTTTTGTTATGTTAGTGCAGATGCAAAAGTTTATTGCAGGCAAATCACAGATTAAACAAGCTGTTGAAAGTTTTCCAGGCAAATGAATCACAAATAAAGTCAATAGACTAGGATTCTTTCCAGCATTCGCATTTTGCCAAGATGCAGTTCCGCGCTGTGATTACGAAAGCATTTACTCGGTGAATCGAGTCACAAGGTTATTTTATTCAGTCCCGGTAAATCCAGTGTATTCTGGTACAATGCAGGGTTCACGTGACATTGCTGGATGCACACGATTAGGTGTCTCCATTATATTAACCGTTTACTCACACGGGAAAGGATTATGCCGTAGATATTGGTGCTGAAATCATTCAATTTTCGCCTTAAGCAGAAATACTGTTTTGATAATAAAGGTGTCAACTTGATTCAATGGTATTAAAACATCAGGAGTCTGGTATTAAAATATCAAACAAGGATCGCATTTGGTCGTTGAAACTTGAATCAAATATACTAGACGATCATTAGGAATCGACTAAAATAATTTTGGAAATATAGGATATACCTTGGCACGATAGAACTATCATATATTGTGGTGATACGAAGGCATTTACCCGGTGAATCGAGTCACAAGGTTTTTTATTCAGTCCTGATAAATCCAGTGTATTCTGCTACAATGCAGGGATCACGTGCCATTGTTGGGCAACACGATTAGACATTTCCATTATATTCTTTTGCGTCACACAGGGAGGGTTTTATGTCTCAGATCCTGGTGCCAAAATCGATGGTCCATGATCATTAGCGTTGGCAGAAATATTGTATTGGGAAAATTGGTTTCACTTTGCCTCAGAAAGTAATACATTACGTAATCTTCTTGTATTGTAGCAAAAAAGTTTCGACAACTATTCCGATTAAGGTTGGCAAAATATGCCATATTTTTGGAAAGATACTGGATTTTAGTGTATTTATTAGTACTATTACTGATTTTCGTATAAGAGTGGCCAAATTACCTGGTGGGTCACCTGATGGTACGTGATCACCACCGCTCGCAAGTATTCGCAATGCCAGAAGCCTCGCACACGTGTTGTCCATCTGTTAAAAGGGAATAGGGTCTTCTCTCCTACATCCCCATGTCGAAGACGTTCGAAAACAACTATGGTAAATAATTTCACATATCAGTAGTTCGCTGCAGGAATTTAAACAGCGAGTGTTAAACACCATCTAGGTGGTGTGTAGTCCTATAACTTAAAACAAAATCAAAATACATACCAAAGAGATTGATGGTGTTTTATTTCCATCAAACTTAACTGTTTAAGCCAGCCCATTAATTTATGTAAGGGAAAACTAACATTATTACACAAGATAAATTAACATAGTGATTAAAATACAGATAGTCTCCTTGTTCAGAAATTACACCAATAAATAGTCTCATGAATAATTCGGACGGCCTTTAACGTTTCATTCATTGCAGAGTGTAATCATTTAATACCGATAATGAATACATATGTAATCGTTCCCACCTGATTCTGTATTTTTGTAAATATGTTTTCCATATATATAGTGCCATACCAAAACACTACAGTAATTAAAAAAAAGTAAAATCCTGTCTCTCCCATTGCAGCGTGGGGCCGATGTTGATTCCGATTCCTTGATAAAAAGAATTGAATCGAAACCGAGACCTCCCGGTCGTAATGTCTAATGCGCTAACCACTAAACCAACAAGGCGAACAAACTACAGTAATTAAAAACTAATTTAATCGTAAACCAATAACCATAAACTGAAGCAAAAATAAATGAGTGAAAAAATATCTACGTGCAGTACAATTTAATTTTGACCCGTATTCTCAATAATAAGGCGGTACTCACTTGAACTCGAATCGACTACTGTGGTATCAACGATAGTCATTGTAATAAGGCAAGTCAGGCAATCTCGCTAAGGCTATTCCGATATAACAGGTGTAACACCCTGTATAACCCTATTATGGAAACGGAATCGTGGTCACCCAATGATTAAGGTCAATCCACACTATGCTTTCTCATGCGACAATCTTGATTTCATGATTGAACAATAAAAATTTTATATATATTCATTTTAAAATGTAAGGGTATACATAGGGTTGAAGATTGTATATAATTAAATAATAAATAAATAAATATTCCTGGACATTTAACTCAACGCCATCTAGTCCCAAACTAGGCAAAGCTTGTACTATGGAAACTAGATAACTGATAGACATACTTACATACTTTTTTTGTAAATACATACATACTATAGATAAATGAACACCCAAACACTATAAAATTACAATGTTCATCACATAATAATTTTCTACTCATGCTGATCGAACCCACACCCTCCGGCGCAATTAACCATTGCCAAGTACATTGCGCCATCGGTTCGTCAATTATATAAACATCTTCTTTTCGAAGAAACTAGCGTCGCAAAATTGTTGGGAAATTCGATCATTGCGTTGCATAGTATTCTAATGTGATTTGACCTTTAGATTACGGTCTTATTTCAGCTTTATTTCCGTTCCTGCAGATATCGCAATCTGAGCATCAAATACGCTTCCATTTTAGAAATGTTATACTGAGTTTGTAAACGTGGTGATTTCAGTTCCATACTAAGATTATTTTTGTTTATATTCGTTTTTATAAATCTAACGTCACCTTAAACTTTATAATTCATTAATTTAATCGCATAAAAGAAATTAATACCTCGATGTCAATATTTAAAAACTTTCAATATTATTATGTGTTTTTATTAAAGAACCTAATTATGTTTTCCTAATTGATAAAAACCCATTCGTATTGTGTTGCATCTTGTCCTAATGTAATATAACCCTTACTTTGCGGTATTATCTGAGCTTTATTCCCGTTCCTGTAGATATCGCAATCTCAGCATCTAAGCTTCCTTCCGTTTGAAAAGAAATTTGACTGCCTTTATAAATTCGCGATTACAGGCCGGCGATAGATTAATACAGGGTATTTTGTAAGCTGTTTTTTATGAAGTGTCTGATTGAAAGAGATTTCTTTTTTTTAATTCAAGTGTAAATCATACTCGCTTTTGAAGAACGAGCCTCTCCTTCGCAAGGTTCTATTTGAATATGGAATCTAAATTTTAACGACACCTAAATATTTGTAACTATTCGGAATAAAGTTTGAGACTAAACTTATTAGTCGAAATTGTTTGCCTTTACTTACCTCAAATGACCCTCGCTCATAAAAAAGACCTTGTATCGTACATCTGCTTTCATTTGCGCTGACACTTACGCTTTATACCTTTTTGTTGGTCTTACTTTGAGTGATATTCGGTTATAGAAAAAGCCCTCTATCTCATATTTACAATCCTGTGTGTATTGATACTGACAGTTTTAACCTTATTGTTTGCCTTTACCCTCGGGTTACCCTCACTAATAAAATGCCCTTAACAACATATCTTAACCCTTCATCTTTTTAACAACATATCAAGAATGTAAAATGGGTGCACTACGAGTTAATATTCCCCTGCCATTGTTTGCCCTTATTGACACAGTTTATACTCTTGTTTGCCTTTACTTGCCTCAGATGACCCTCGCTCATAAACACAGACCTTGTACCTCACATCTGCAGTACTGAGAACCTTGACACCCGCACTTAGAGTTTATACCTTTTTTTATTCACAGTCGTAACTGATTGTTATGACTTTGTTCCCACTTTATAGGTTATAATGATTGTACATTTTTACTAATGTAGGTTGTGAGGGACAATTCAGTTAAAATATTAATAGATTATATCAATTTAATTTAATAGAATTTTAACCGTGTTGAATAAAATTTATTGTAATATAACTTTTATTTTATTTTTGTTGAAATCTATACAATTCGGTGCAAAATCTTGTTAAATTGAAAATAGATAAAGGCACCAAAAAGTTATTATTTTTCCCTTTTTAGTGTCCTGTGAAGTGTAAACCAATTATCCAAATCGGTCCATAAACGCCGGAGATATGCGGTAACATATAAAAATATCGAATTGATAACTTCCTCCTTTTTTTGAAAGTCGGTTAAAATAATTTTAAATTTAAGTTATTTTAATACCTTAATGATTTTATTATTCTTGAATATCTCCATATAAGATATATAGAGATAATGCTCGCTGACACGTCTATTCACGTGGAAACAGCCAAATAAACGGCGGAGTTCAAACAATGTTTCATTCCTCAGCCCCTTGAGATTGGATTTACCCAAAACGGCGAAATATGTATTTTTTATTTCATGCCAAGAAGTCACGTCACATCCTTATTTACGTGTACGTCAGAAAACAGACCAAATTTTATCTGGATAGTTTCGACTCAGTGATAGTAAATCATTCGGTCAAGCATGTTTTGTTGCGTAATACTATTTAATAATAATAATAGTTCCCCTGACCGATTTGCCATGGAGGCATCTCAACAGAGCCTAATCACTTGTACACCAGATACATTATAAACACACATTATCGCAAATATCCAACAATGCTCTTCTTCTTCTATGAATTAAATAGAGATAAATCTTCATAAATAATGCTTTTTCTCATCTTTGACATTATATTTCAAGAAGCTATTCTAATTGGGAGTACTTTCGATAGGCGAATAATACAGGGTGTTTTTTTTCACAAAATCAATGGGTTCGATTAAAAAATCTGGTGATAAAGTATTAGCCTTCATCAAAATCGACACGTGACTTCTTTCAGCGTTTTACGTTACTCCCCATAATTCTGGATTTCGCCATCCACGCCCAGTTGAAAAAATTCTTCAAATACATGATTTAGTCTCAGAAATAATAAATTTGAAAAAAACAAGTCTTTTTACTTTACACATATCTAACAACCCTGTAACAATGTCACACAATAGCAAACACCAACACCCAACAATGTTTATGTAAAACTGTAGTCGCTCTACGGGGTGATTCACTGATTGTGACACAAACGAAATTCACTCCATCGGTAACAAGATTCCCGAGCCGTTAAAAGTCTTTCCAGAATAACCCATTTCGCGGCTAATGGCTTACAATAACCGAATATAAAACCTTATATTTTCGAAGCAATGTTTCTTCGTTGTTTTGATATTCCTGTTGCTCAGAAGCCACTTATACGCCTCGCAATTGAATTTTGCTTTTCTATTTTTACCTGAAGATAGCATCTATCTCGTGCCTATACGCTGCCTTGATAAGCTATTTTTATTGTTAATTTGAACTGATATTATCTCGTTGGATTTATTTATTTTCCATATTTTCGGACATAGAAAAAATATAAACATTCTTTACGGGTTATACGTCCGGACGTTAGAAATTTTGATCTCATTCTTGTATCTTCTTAGAACATAAAATATAGTAATGATAAATTAGTCATAGTATGCTATTTCGAAGTAATTTTTAATGTAATAAGGCCTGATCTGAAATTTGCTATTTTTTTAAGGACATGCATTAAAAAAACTTTCCATTCCACAACAAAGGTGAAATTATTATACAACCTAGAAAAACAAAACTAGAATCATAAAATTTGTTCACAGTCTGCCGGAATATGGCATACAGAACAGACAAAAAATGCCATTGAAAACACTCTCTCCCCGAAAATCATTTTTAACTGTAAAATAATTCACAGTGACTGTTAAAAATAGATTTATAACAGCAGGCTCTGTTAAATTAGTCCTAGTCATTTTTTTCGTACATCCTATAAAAGTGACGGTCGATGGATTCTGCATACCATTTTACGCTGAAATAAATGTGGACTCAATTAAAACTAAAATGGGATACGTAGGCGTAGACCAATCAAGTTTAGTTTGTATGAAAAGCGAATATCAGCGTAGTTTTATGTGACAATAGTCAAGACAAATTGGCTTTCCTTGCTATTTCGTGTGTGTATGGATTCAAAGGTCCTTTTGATTTGAGAGTCAGCGTGCTAGATGGCTCTATTATTGGTTAGAAATTTTGCAATGAAACAAAGAAAAAGAAGGCTTTAACATTATTGGTTTTTACATTGTAACTCAGCACTACCACAGTCTAAATAATACATACAGACGTTGCACGAAACTATCACATAGACAGCGTCCCAGATATCCTTCGATATGTGTCGACATTTTCCGTTCGTGTTCTGGGATACGTCTTTCAAGGGTAAGGAAAATTTGTTTGTGTAAAATTTAAGAAAGTATCGCCGATATTTATTATAATATAATCATTTTAAATGTTTTCTTACCCAAAACAAAGGCTATTTCTATGCGCAACATGAACACACACTCTCTCTTTCAAAAGCCATGATTTTAAGTTCCCAGTGTGTACAGAATTTGTCACAGCCTTGAGGCTTTTTTCAAACATCAAAAATCGTGCATCCACTCTAGGATTTTAATACTGTAGATCTACTTTGTGCTTTTTTTGTCGGTATAATGACAGCTTCATATGCATTGAGACGATTTAAACATATTTTCATCTTGTACGATAAATTCTTATGGTAAGGTTAGTTCTTATTACCTATGTTATATCAACCAAGATATATGATTATAAATTAATATACCACCAAACGTCTCGCACGATACTTCGTAGGCATCCTAAACGTCAGTGGTAGTGAGATGCAATATAAAATCGAAACGCCATTTAGCGCAGTCAAGGACATGAAAATATAAATTGGCAATGTACCTGATTTACGATAGGTCAGCAAAATATATATTGACACGTTCCAGTGAATCGAGACGGTGAAAATATTTCATCTCGTTCGATACGAAACTTAAGTGGGGCGTGTGATGTATAAAACATATCACCCGGCCACATGTTTTCTCACAAATTGCAACGAGGCGCGGATGGATTTATGTACAGACAATTAGATGTAATATTAAAATTTGGTAATTTATATTTCGGACCTTATTGAAGGTTATACTTAGGTGTAAATAAGCTGCAGGCAGTGTCAATTCATGCATGTTGTATTATACGTTTTTTATTAAACAGCGAGGCATACACTTCACCTGATGTTATGTGACTGACCGCAGCCCATAAACATCCATAAGAACCGGCTTGGAGGATAGGGAGGGGTTAGAGAGAGGATCAATGATGGTAAATTGGGAGAGGAGTAGTACAGGATGGGAGAGGAATAGGATTGGAATACAGGCTCTTAAAACATTTGTTATTTGAATGAATGTAGGTATAAAGAAATTACACAATATCGTTCTAAAGCGATAAGGTGGCGACCTTATCGCTTTAGAGCTATCTCTTCCAAGTAACCTTTGTTAGTGGAGAGGTTTTGGTAGTAGAGGCATAATGATACACTACTCTTATATAAACTTAAATAAAATTACATACTCTAATTATTTAAATTAACATTATAGCATATTAAAAAAATGTCTCGTTAGACGTAATAATGTCGATGGTTCGTTTAGCTTCAACATAGTACTAGAAATTATTTACATCCTGTGTTCCCATTAAAGCTAGATAAAGTTTCTTTGCGGAGCTATTCAAGCATAGATAATGGTTTGCACATTGCATTAGAGTACGTATAAAATGCAATACTTTGATTACTATGTAATAGAGTTTGCGTCTATAGGTACCTACATAACTTTATAAGCGTAAGCGCGCAATACAATTTTATTTCTTGTAGAAATGTATGATTATGGAGTTATATAACAGTACGCACATATATACAACTTAATATCAGCGACGATTTTAAAATCGCGTCTGGGCGCCTATATTGGATCTCATAAAGTCTATCTCACCATTTATTATTACATAAGTCGGATGTTTAAATATTCATTATCCTATAGCCAAAATTTTTTCGCCTATAATAATCGTAATAATTAGATTTTGATATTATATTTCAGCTGTCAAAGGGTGATCTGTTGAGAATTAATGCTTTTTCTTGTTTCTTTTTCGAAGATAAAACAAGGAGACATTTCTACAAAATCCATGTTTATTATGGCGATTTTTTATCGCAGTGCGCGCACAGAATATTATTTATTGAATTACGATATTTTACGGCGAGATAATAAAATCGTGTCTCAAAAAAATAATCGTAATACGAGCCGACTGTAGTAATGTCGATTTCGTTCTTAATATTCTAAAACTAGTGTTGTCAAACAACAATAAAAGAATTTTAAAAGCGGTAAAGTTTTTAAAAGTAATATATGGTATCAAAATTAATTTTTTAATTTATGTGTGAATTAATTTTTTTTTCTATAGGTTAAGAAGACACGACGAAATAAAATAGTTATTATTAAATTACTCACTGATAGTGATGCCTTTTAACTCGGACTATAATAATCCAAACAAGAGGCTTACTTTCATATAAACATATAGGGTAGAACCCCATCAACCGAAGGTACAGTGATCGGTATCTCATGAATGCATAGTCGATGGTTATACGACCTTCAATCGAAACTGGAATGTTCCCAAGACCCCTAAATGTGGCATCTCCGTTCATATTTCAAGACGAAAATAGCCGGTTTCAAATTCAAACATTGCTTTATTCAACAAGGCATTCTTAAGCACACTTTCAACTCATTATTTTTTATGTCAAAGCATGCGGTTCACCTGATGTTGAATGACTGACCGCAGCCCGTGAACATCTGCAACACCAAAGTGTCGCGTTGCCGGCTTGAAGGAATGGGAAGGGATAAGGAGAGGATTATTGATGGAAAATTTGAAGAGGAGTAGAAGAAAATGAGAGAGGGATGAGAATACAGGGCCTTTGGGCATTATTTACTATAGTATTTTTACCTGGAAAATGTTTAAAGCATTTGATATCGTGTAAAACATCGATTTTATTATAAAAAATAATTAGACATATTAAAATAATATTTATTACCACAAATATCAAACTTATGCGGCTAAAATGATGACCATGTAAATTAGAAATCGATTTATGGAAGTTTATTGGGAAGCTACGTCATAAAATGTTTTGTTACAAAGTGTAATAAAGAAGAGCACTTTCTTAGATAGCTTCCACGAAAAATTTAAGTATATTGGGTGTTGATAGGTTATGAGAGTGCCTGCTATAGTATGTTTTGGTAAGCTTTAAACCTTGTAAAATACTCTATGTAATTATACGAAAAGTACTTTCAACCAATTATTAGGAAAGTAGTCTTTTAATTAACAATAAATTGAATGCAAAAGCAAAATAATGCAATTTTATCAATAATTCGTGAAAAGCGCGCTGCTTTCGGTTAAAATTTGCCACCATGGTCGGTATCAGTTAGTAAGACTATTATAATAGTTAAAAGGCGTATAAAAATAAAACGTACGAGGTATGATTACCTCGTAATCGTAATCATCGTGTTCATCATTCATTATTCATTGAAGAAACAGTCAAAAATAAGGTCTATGATTAGCGCGTTCAAAAAAATAAGCAAAACTCTTTGTTTTATTAGCATAGATTAGAAAAAAAACATAACCTTCATTCAGATATAATCTAAACACGCAAGAAATAATACCTACAATTCAACATGAATTCTGATATCTCAGCTTATTAATCAAACTGGAATCCTAAATGCAAATTCCCCTCGGGTCTAAATAATGGCAGTACATCTAATCTGTTTTAAACTAATTCGATTATTTACACGTGGGAACTATCGATCGGTGTGTCATGGGCACTTCATTTAAGAACATTGGCTTTTGTAATCATATAGGTACCATTTGTTTGTTAACTCATGAAATAGACAAATGTATATAGGGTGTTATTTTTGTGTACTCCGTTAATTTATATTAATTATTAGTATCATTATATAGTTTGCATTTTATAGCATTTTTTAAATATTAGATCACATACTTTCGGTATTAGTTTGCATTTAGGAGAAAGCGTCGAAATTATTTTTGGTCCTGCGATCGGCGCGCTCGAACAAAGAAACAAACTTCTCATCTTTTTATTAGAAAAAAACACATTGTAATGGTAATTCTGTCATATAGGGTAATTTTAAGCTAGTGTTAAATTTTTACAGAATATTCAGAATTTATAACTAAAAAGCAAGAAATAATACCTACAATTCAACATAAATTCTGATATCACAGCTTATTGATCAAACTGGAATCCTAAATGCAAATTCCCCTCGGGTCTAAATAATGGCAGTACATCTAACCTGTTATAAACTAATTCGATTATTGACACGTGGGAACTATCGATCGGTGTGTCATGGGCACTTCATTTAGGAACATTGGCTTTTGTAATCATATAGGTACCATTTGTTTGTTAACTAATGAAATAGACAAATGTATATAGGGTGTTATTTTTGTGTACTCCGTTAATTTATATTAATTATTAGTATCATTATATATTTTTCATTTTATAGCATTTTTTAAATATTAGATCACATACTTTCGGTAT
>LQNK01001072.1:599733-620345 GCA_001586405.1 Phoebis sennae
GTTTGTGGACTCATGAAATAGACAAATGTATATAGGGTGTTATTTTTGTGTACCCACGTGAATTTAAAGTAAATATTGGTATTATTAAAAAGTTGGTTGATAGCATTTTTCTTTTAGAATTGGATCACGTACTTTCAGTATTAATTTAACGACTTAAAACAATAATACTCCCCATATGTGTATCTTGCGTGGATTGGATAAACATAGTCCATATGTACCGATAGATCATTTGTGTACACTAATGAAAACTTTGTTTATTAGTTTGTTTGTTTGTTTGGTTGTAATGAATAGGCACAAAAACTACTGGACCGATTTTAAAAATTCTTTCACCATTCGAAAGCTATATTATCCACGAGTAACATAGGCTATATTTTATATATAACATTATGCTACGAGAGCGAAGTCACGCGAATCAGCTAGTTCAATAATATGAGTATTCAATCTCATATTATAAGGCCGGCCTCACACATGCTGAATGTCTGCTGAATTCAGGATCTGATTTTGGATCCTTACAGGTCGATCTAAGAAATTCAGATTCTGAAAAAATCAGGATGGGTGTGGAGCAAGCCGATATTCTATAGTATACTGGCCTTTCTAAATTAAGGATCTTAATTCAGATTCTGAAAATTAAGAGTGTCGTATAATTTGTTGTTCAGTATACAGTTGCAATCTTTACTATATAAAAATAGAGTCCAAAATCACTTACCATCCTGCGAGTCGTAGATGTAAATGATGTTAGTCCAGCCATAGTATCGGATTGTGTCCAGGATAGCTCGGTGGTAGTCTGGTCTCAAGCTGACTGCGTAGTCGGTACCCGAAGATGAGGGGAACGCCTGTGTCTGAGTAAAAAAAAATAATGAGTTAGTCTATAGAAGTATATTAAATATTGGGACCCGATTGCGTATGAACGAATTGGGCCAAGCTCATACAAGGGAAATTGCGACCCCTAAAAGTCGACGTGAAACAATGTATACTGTGTACGGTGAGAATGGACCCTGAATCTTCTATTTTCCTTTTCTTCTTTAAATGTTTTTTTTTTATCAGGAGATAATTTATATTTTTCATAAATAAATACCTTTCCTGAGGCTAGCAAAGTTATAAGTATTGTAGAACCTAGCTGCTTAAAATTAACCACATGCCATTATGCCTGTGTCTGAGATAAATAAATACAAAGTAACACAATTATTGATCCCGAACAAATTCGATATTGAGGCCTTCCAGCCTATATGCCCCTCAAAGGCCGGCAAAATACCTGAGACATTTCCAGTGTTACAGGACTACAGGTGCTCATGGGTGGTGGTGATCACTTAATATCAGGTGAACCATATTATGCCACATTGATGCTCTGTTATAAAAAAAAACAAATATAGATACAATTTGTATATGTATGTAAGATATTATATTTTTCTTAGATCTTTTACAAGTATTTATTGGAATCGGAATCGGAATCGAAAGTTTTAGTTTTCAATCTCGTACATAATCTAATGATGTTGTTATTCTCTTTGTTAACGTTCCTATTAGTAAATAAAAATTTCACTGGAAATTTCACTCTCCGATTTTCCGTGCATGTTACGATTCGTGTTCATACTTTTTATCATTTTAATTCGAATGGACAAATATTTTACCAATTCGTACTGAATACATTGAAATTGAACATATCCAAATAGCATTGTAATCCGATTCTAGGACATCGGAGTTAATTTTGCGCACATCAGGAGTCGGGACCTACATAGCCGTAATATTATTTCCCCGTGCTGTCAACGGTTGTGTAATTAAATTTTGAATATTTGTGTTTTAATTAAACAAGCTTTTAATGCGACATTGCTGGATTTTTCTGAACGAATAATACAAATTAAGTTGAATCTATTAAAATGTATGTTTTGTTTCTTTCATTGTACTCTATTTAAGCTTTTGTGAAAACGGGTTACAAGTTTTATTAATCTATTTATTAGTATTTATGAAAGAATTTAAACTATATATGAACGCTTTAAGTTTTAAAATTAAAAAAAAATTTAAGAATGTTTTAAAAAAATGTTTGGCAATAGGTCAAAACAAACTTAATTTCTGTAGTATGTATTCACAGACTAGATAATAAAGGGCAGGGAGTGTGCCGAATTCTAGAGTGATGCCGAAAAGCAAATACAAAAACGTTAGTCTAGTTGGACGTAATATGTCAGGAGGACTTCGTATCTTTTCTTAAAAACGTATGTTCTTCGTACGAGCAGTTAGCGTCACTCGAGTCTTCTGCACACTCCATCTGCCTTTTATTCCATCTGTGTATGTATTCGCTCTTTACAGCATTTTCTTTAAGACGATCTATAAATAAATGAAGTAATAAGAACACTTTAAAACGTCTATTAAAGACTGAATTTGTGCACGCTACAGGTATAAACCTAGCTTTCAATAGTTCTCTTTCAAATAAAGGACTGAAAGTTTATTCCGCCTTTCTTTCAGATTACAGAACAATACTAAAAGATTAATTTACGGCGAACTCACAGGAATGAAAAAATTCCAGTCACGGCTAAAGAGAGTAATGAAGAAACGCTATACTTCTATTAGATAACTGAGCAGGAATTCTGCAAAAATGTGTTTGTTGCAGGGACCAGGCTTGGTATCGCTTAATTTGATAATACCAGGACTTCGGACAACATCTCTGAAGAACTTTTAATTATTTGTCCGTAGAAGTTATTGCAGACAATACTGTACTTCTGCGATGTATTGCGTTCCAATAGTTACGTTGCAATGTTTGTACCAAATGTATGGCATTCTTTAGAAAATGAAATATCTTTCAAAGAATTATAAGCGCATTATGAAAGGTGAAAGGTTATCCTCTGGTATTATAATAATTGATAAGCAATATGTTTTTATTAAATGTTGTTAATATCTTCAAACTTCGAAAACAAGGCGACTGTAAACTTTAAGACTGGGATATTTGCACGAACTTTTGACTGAGAGGTAAACTATAGAATTTAATTAAGTACCGCTTTAAGATAAAATTAAATACTATTTTTGATTCATACTTGATATTAAGTCAATAAGAAAGTGATTAATTTAATGGGAACTTTTTATGTTAAAGTAAGCAAGCGGAGCATGCGACGATGCAATTGATGTTGCTTGAAAAAATGGTCTTTGTTTAATTTTCGACGTGATTTAAATTATTTTTAAGTAAATTGATTAATCATTATTAATAATGTTAGTTAAAAAAATCGATTGAAGCAATTTATTAATTATAAATTTTTAACATAACAATTGAGGAAAATATAGAACTTTGCATGGCAGATTTTTAGAGGTTACGTAGTATGGGTTCATTATGGGTTATAAATTTTAGAATTATCTAAGGTTCTTGGGGAGTGAATCGATTCTTGTATAAAAAGACCGCCACTTGTAAATACAGTGTGTAGCATAAAGAGTTCTAATTTTTATTAAATTCGCTTAATTGGTTACTGTTCCCTTACATCTCTTATTATCTCTGTTCAACTTATACTAACAATACTTTAATATGTAAAATATCTTAAAACTATTCTACAAAACTCACTGCCGCAGTACAAAATAGTAAAATATAATTCTGATAATACTGTTATCCATGATAGGCATACAACGATACTTCCGCCAAAATAGGCTTTGGACATGCTCCAAACGTATAATGTCGAGTGATAATTTCAACAGGGCTAATCCAGGTTTTTAGCTGTATAAATAACCATTGGCGTTTACTCCTAATGGTTGGATAAAATAAACCATCTTTGAAAGCTGTTGTCGAGTAATACACCAAGTATTGAACTTAGCTTCTTGTTGATTTTCCAAAACTAAACTGTCTGAGTCCCGAAAATGTTAGAAACACCTAAGCACAATTTGTATTTGATTTAAGAATATAATAAAGCGCTCCAAGGAAATTAGAAACCGGGAAAAAAAGAAATAATTTAGAGTTTAAAAGAAGAACAGTGTATTGGTAAAGATATCAAGGGTTCTCTATTTTCTTCTGCATTCAAAAACTACATGTTAATCAGTATCCATTACAACACTAGCTATAGGAGTTGGGATAACAAAGGGAGGAGAAAAAAAAATGAATTCCTTGCTAATAAGATAAGATAAAAGTTAACGTCGGACAAATACAAACTAGTACTATACAAACTAGCTCGACACTATCAGATCCTAATAAATAAAAATCGATTTTTATTAGCTGTAAGGTTAAACTTATGCAAATACCCGTACATTCTTCATCAATGCTCTCAAGGCAATAACTCAAGTAATACGAAAAATGTTTTGTCATCAAGAAAGTGCTCTCTTCGGGAATTTTAAGGAAATTTCACGATAAAAAATGTCTTAGTTTGAACAAAATATTACTCCATAAAGTTGGGGATTGCAAAGTATTATTCTCATTTTTTATGACAATTTCGTAAGGTACAGAAATTATTTTAATAGCGGGTCATGTTTATATTTTGGAAAGACCTTTATAGTAGTATAAAATTGTGTCTGCTTAAAAATTTGATTGTCATCCTAACAAATAGTAATAATAGGCGAAATTTTGTAGGTATATATGTTTTTGTTAAGTTTTTAACTTAACATAAACATACATAGACATACATGTCATGAATTTTATTAACTAAACATATCTATCTATATAATAATATATATATAATGAATCTGGTCTTTCAAAATGCGTAAAAAATTTATTAATATATCATTTTGAGAAAGAATAGAAAATAATAATTTATAAAAACAACAGCAAACAACGTTATTTACGACAAACGTTCTTAAACAACAAAACGACTTGAGAGAAACAGCACGGATTATGATAAATGTCAGTATCATTTAAATAAAGAACGTCATAACTGTTACACGATTAAAACAAAAACATTGACTGTTAAAAAATAATTTATAAGCAGCCAGTGATAGTCAAATTAAAAACATAATTACTAATACATGAATTAAGAAAAAAACATTGCCTGTTCAATAATATTAACCGGCCAGTGTCATTTAAATTCAGAATGTCAATTCAAATTATTGATAGAGAATGAAGCCGGCCAAACAAAGACAATGAAGCCTTACTATTTATATAGCTCTCATTGACTATCTACAGCTACCATAGCTACTAGACGCAGGTGTTGCAAGTATGTTACGAATGGCACGAGCTCAGGCGATTAATTCCCTCGCACGTGATAATATTTCAGAACTGCTTGACACCCTCCGAATTCGGAAGAACTTCCTTAGGTGTGATTCAACTGGTAATAACGGATTATAAGTGATTAGGAGTTGCTCCGATTACCGTTTACTTAAGCTGGGTATAATAAAGCGGGTGTAGGAAATATTGTGATTCAGTAATATTTTTTGAACAACATCTTAATAAAATAAAAGTTTGTATCGTCATATTATAGAGTGGAAAAGTTTGTTTGTTATACGAGTATTTTGGTACTTATCGGATAGTTTGAAATATTATTTCTGATTATAGTAAGCAGGTTCATTTGAAAGGCTATCTAGCATTATCCTTATATTTAGTTTAAGTGGATCCATTATATTTACTTTAGGTTACAGAAACCGCGGGGCACAACTAGTGTTATGATATATGCCATAACAGTCAGTTGTTATTTGAAAGCCAAATGATTTCCATAATTATTATTTAAGGTACATCAATATATTCATTTGGATGAAGAAGCATCGTTTGTCTCCAACACAGGTCAGAATGGTCTCCAAGGAACTCAAGATATCTCTTGAGTTACATGGGATTATTCTGAACTGAATGTCTTCCGTTTGAGACACATCTCTGTGTGTGTTCGTGGAATGTTTGTAAGACGACGCAATTGGCGCAGAGGATAAGGCAATTGTCTTTTGCGCCGGAGGGTGTGGATTCGATTCCCAAAATCAGACAATTATTATATGATGAATATAGTAATTTTCTGTTGTCTGGGTGTTAATTAATGTATAGTATGTATTTAGAACAACAAAAAGTATGCAAAAGTATAATTATCACTTATCTAGTTACTATTGTAGTTGCTTAGTTTGGGACTAGATGGCGTAGCGTCAAATGTCAAAAAAAGTGAAGTACATTAGTTTGACTTCTATATCTATTTTGTACTAAAGCTATCAATGTATTTAGAGACGAATTAGGAATTCATTGCTTTTCGCTTGCACAGCGCGAAGGCATGTCCCCGTGTTTGAGTTTAGTACATGTGGCTCCGTGAAGCAGTAACGCAAACTAATTTGCGGCAAACACAATTTATGTGCATTTCTCTAAATATTTATGCTTGCTTTATTGGTGTGTAATGGGCTTGAGATTAATTGTTATGGGCAGTCGTTGCTCTTGAGGATTAAAGGTGATACTTGGGGTCAATATTCTTTATCAACATTTTGTAGATTATATAATTAATATTGCTTTGCTTAAAAGAGTTTTAGTCACGTCATAGATTTTATTTACGGCCGTTTTCAATATTCTATCTATCCCTTTTTTTGCTTACTTCTTCTTCTCAATCGATTCGCTCTTGGCAGAGCGGTCGTGGCCATCATGTGTTATCAGGAGCAGATGTAACTTGTTTCACGATGCTGCGCCATCTCTCCCTGTTTCCAGACAATCTGCTACACTCGTGCAGCGTACCGCCAACAGCAGCTTTGACTTGGTCGGTCCACCGCATGGGTGACCGACCGCGCGCTCTTCTACCCTCTACCGCTCCCTGTACGACAAGCCTCTCTATGGAGCTATCATTTCGCCGCGAGACATGGCCGAAGAACTTAAGTATCCGGGACTGTATTAGGTTGGACAATCGCTGCTTGATACCCAGTTCCTTGAGAATGGACATATTGCTTCTGAACTCGGTCCAGGATATCCTCAGCATTCTTCTCCAGCACCACATCTCAAGTGCGTCAACTTTCTTTCTCTCGGTCTCTCGCAGAGTCCAGGTCTCTGAAGCATACAGAAATATGGGGAAAATAAGAGCACGAACGAGCCGGATCTTTGTGGCTTTTGTAATATTCCGATTCCTCCATATTTTGTTCATCCTGTCCATTGCGTTTCTGGTCATTGCCATGCGACGCTTCACTTCCTCCACACAGCCACCAGAGTTAGAAATTAACGCTCCAAGGTAAACGTATGAGTGGACAACTTCGCAGTTCGCGATTTGTGTTACCTCCGGCGAATTATTGTTGACACGGTCCACGATCATAACTTTCGTTTTGGTGCGATTAATTTTTAGACCGAAATCAAGGCTCACTCGTTCCATTTTTTGGAGCAATCCTTCGATGTGGTGAGCACTAGTCGCAAATAGAGTGGTATCGTCCGCGTATCGTAAATTTGCGATTCCAGGGTTATGCGCATTATCATTTCAGTATAAATGTTAAATAAAAGCGGTGATATTATGCAGCCCTGTCGCACTCCCGCGCTAGGATGGAAATTATTGGACAAGATGTCGTCGGTTCTTACCGAACCTGTCCCTCCTTCATACAGCCGTCTAAGAAGATGAACCAAATGTGTAGGTGTACCCATGTCTATTAGCGTCTTCCATAGCTTAGGCCATTTCACTGAGTCGAAAGCTTTAGAAAAATCAACAAAGCAAATATAAGTCGGCTTGTTGAATTCCCGAGCTTTCTCAATGATCTGGCAGACGATAAGAATTTGCTCACGGGTGCCTTTACCCTTGACAAAACCTTTGCTTACTTAAGTCAGGTAAATTTATCTATTTGCACTTACTTTGATTTCAATATGCTGTCGACGGATAGCCTTCGTTATGATTTTTGACAATCAAATGTCATTTAATCTGAGATTACAATGTATCCATAATCTTTGATACATTATTGAAAAGGGCCGTTAAAGTGAAGTAATTTCATTACACGCGCATCAAGTGTTGCTAGCATTCGAAATTTCATTAAAATCCGTTTAGTAGATGTGGTGTGATTGAACGCAAACATCCAAAGTAAATGAGTAAGTAGGATGTGCTAGTTATAATGTTATATTTTTAATAATTCTAGTCACGTACATCTAAAGACGGATACAGTAATTTTGTCAGGTATTTTTAAATTTATTTTCCCAATGTTCAATTAACTCCGGTGCATAATTATTTATCAACGGTTATAAAATGAAAAATTATATTTGCTGAGATAGTTAAGAGTTGGAATTGAATTGGGTCAACCGGGTCAAATTGGGAGGTTACTTCACCAGAAATCGGTGAAATTATTAAGATTATCATGAATTTTCTTTCCTAACAAGATCAAAGGAATATTTATTATTTATTTATTTATTTTACAATTAGTAGGGGTTGCTGGATGAGCAGGTTTCATTCTTCCTTTGAATGAAATTTTTGATTTTAATTAATATAATAACTTTACCGTTCTACAAAATAGCAAAATAATACAAATCTCTCTTATTTGACGGATGGTAACATTCCTTATTTAGGATGTCACACAAGTGCGTGCTGTGATCCGCACAGAACGTATTTTCTATACAAATAAAGAATCCGATGCTTGATACCGACGCGACCTGTAGACGCCTAGCTTTAGAGTTTATTTTTTTGACAAGCCTTCCTTATTGACATGCTTGTATGTCGTAACTTAATTATACAAGAAGCAATGATTTATTATAATGTATAGATATGTCATACCCATACAAGACTAACGTGAAAAAATGCGACCATCAATGACAATGTCGTCTTTTATTGGCAAAGCGCGACGTTGCTACGTAAAGTTTTGTCAACAATCTTTACGTAACCAAGGGAGTGTGGATATACATGTATCCGTTTAAAATCTCAAAATCAGCGTGCTAGTAACATATCTATAGTTGTATAGTATCATTTACAAGCAGTAATAAAAACATTCCTTTCAAATTATGCATAAGCGCTTTACGTAATCTCAAAAAACCAATATAACAATCTTGTCCTACTATCCGACACTCTCGAAAACAAGCTCAGAAAAGATTATGGCGATATTAAAACATTAAAGGGCAAATGTGAAAGAAACATTTTTGCCTCTGCCTTTTTACTTAACGACACAATTTATCTGCCTCCCGGTAAATTTAATTTTGACTAAAATGCCTTCTTTGATCTTCAAAACGTCTATATTACTGTGTATTGATTAGAGCCAAGGTAAGCTTTTAGGGAATGTTGTATGAAATTTTGGTCTGATTTTAATGGGAGAGAGAGAATTTCATTTACAGCGTTGCATATTTGTCGAACTTATTTGATCGTATTCGCAACAAGGGAAATAATGAACAGTGCTTCATTTTAAGCTTGTTACGGCTTGTTTTAAACTTTTTATGAGCTTTTGTTCACCTTTATTGTTGTCTTTGTGTAGTGAAAAGGCATATATATTATTTTACTGTGGTTATTTTTATTTGACGTAATTTGTGTTGGTTAGGTATGACATAGCTGAAAAAAATGAAGCCCCAGTCGTAGATACAAACAATCAAACATAAAATTGACTCAGAGACATCACATTGCTCGCTTTTTTTTTAAACTATATTTTCCAAACATAAACTAATGCTATTTAGAAAACGTCACAAAAATCAATTCAGGAGTAATCATCAATTCTCGGTTTTAGCGTCAGCTTATATGGATCAGCTTTCAAACTGTAATTTTGGGCGTCATATTGAATGCAGTAACTGGTAACTCAGTTCGGAATAATATTAACCTGGTATTGGCATTGGCTGAATACATTATTCAACGCAGAAGTGTTTCGTCTCCCACAGTTTTATACCCACCTCATAAAACATATTTTGCCTATATTCAGTATTACTGAGGATGTGTAGAAGTATTTTATTACGTATGGGAAGCGTGTTTATAAAAAACTCTATAACTACGTTGTAAGAAGCCTCAGCTTCTTTCAGCTTGTTACGATTTATTTATTTTTCTTGCCAAGTGATGTCAACGCGAAAGCTTGCATATTAAATTGTGATGCAGTACTTTGTGAAAATTTTTCATTTTCAGCTAATAGTTTACATTATTGCTTTTTCAGTACTAATATTTTAAAGAAAAATTGTGTTTTTGTAATGATTTCACACAAAAATCATTGGACCGATAAAAATTGTGAAAATTCTTACCATTATAATGCTTCAATTTCACTGATTGACAGTATCTAACATATAACTTTACGCACGGCGTAGTATAATGATACATAAACTTTATCCCTCCTCAATGAATACCTAACAAAAAAAGATTTGTTGTAATCGGACCAATACTTACTTATAGTAGCGCGTTGAAACAAACAAACTTTTTATGTATATTAGTAGCGTATATTCAGAAAAAGTCAACAATTATTGTTCAGCAGACTATTATACAATAGGTTTCGATACTACTATAGGGTAACGCTAAACAAACGTGTAGCAAATGGACCACGCTGACGCACCCGTGTAATGACGCGTTCCATTCTCGTCTAGTTAACTTCTATTGGTTTACACCAAAACAGCCAGTATTACCAGCCAATCAAACTATGCTATTTGATTGTTTTTTTTATGGCAGAGCAAGCTAAGGAGCAAGTGGGTCACCTGATGTGATCACCGCCGCCCATGAACATCTGAAACACCAGGAGTGTCGCAGTTGCTTTGCCGGCCTTAAATGAACATATACGCTCGTCTCTTGAAGGCCCCAATGTCGAACAAGTTCGACATTGATAAACTTTGATTGAATTGAATACGTTTATAAAAAAAAGGATTATCATCCGTATTCGAGCTAAGATATAGTAATTTTAACTTCATACAGTTTTAATTTTTCTATATGTCATATACTAAATCAGTAGATGATAGACCAATATTACGTTCAACTTACAGGATATATATTTTAGGACCAAAAAATTATATACAATTAAATGAAGTATCATTGGATAGGTCCATAAAAATATTATTAGATGTTTCTTAATAGATTTTTTGTAAAATAACTAGTTAATATATGAGATATATTTACAAAGTCGTAAGGAGAGTCGTTGTCGTTCTTCTTTTAAAATACAATAAACAAAATTTTGTACTCCGCGCGAGCGAATTCGGGGAAATAGTAATTAGTGTATATGTGTATATAAATATTCTTCAAACAAACACTTCCTTTAATTTAATGAATATTATTTTTTCGATTTTGCGCCAAATTTAAGTTCATTTTCCCTATCCGCATTAAAGTGATTTAATTTGTAAGAAATCTCCTCAAATAGACTGAATATATCCTGAAAGGTTTTCAAAGGAGATATCTTACAAAACTTACTAATGATCCTATTAAATATATTTCATACTGCGTCTTTGTTCCCCGTATGGTAACTTTATGAAAGTTGAATTTAATTCAAAAGCTTGGTTTCTAAATACTTAATTACCTTCATTTGCGTATTTGTGAATGTGATTTCTCAGTTCATATAAGATATGTAAAAATTCAAATTTCAAATTCAAATCGCTTACTTTTTAAAATGGCTGTTTTGAATAATAATTTAGGTTAGAACAGTTTACACTAAATACAATTGATAATAGCTATACTAGTGGCTGACCCCGAGCTAGACCTCGCATTGTAATGTATGAATCAAGACCTTTCATTAGCCACACTGGGGCTATATTCATATGAAAATCGCCTATTTCACCCCTCTCCTATCTACGCAATCTCTCCAGCGAATTCATATATTTATTCAAGATTTTTCTTTGTCTTTACACCTATGAGGTTTTATCCAGATCTCCCTATTAGTTCAAATAGGTGAATGTTTGTCCCGATATCCCCGGACAAACATTCACCTATTTGAACCCCCTACCCCCTTTGTAACTCTCCTACCGGTTTCGCTTATCTTCAAATTCGACGTTTTACAAACGTACAAACTAAAAAAACGCACGAACGTATAATAAAACAAACGTAAAACATAAAACCTTCAAACGTACAAACATTCAAACATAAAATCACCCGGCCATCTCGACCGCTCGCTTCGCTCGGTCAATAATTGTTATGCCCTTTGTAAGTGAACTATTCCGGAGTTTGATTAATTCTAGAACATAGTTCGATTACGATCATTGCTAGAGAAGATGCTGCCAGTTGCATGATATTAAATTCTTACATGGATAAAGACAATAATTACATACGTATTATTATATACGTAATCTTTTGCGCCGGAGGGTGTGGGTTCGAACCACACGAGTAGAAAATTATGATGTGATGAACATTGTGATTTTCTATTGTCTGGTTGTTAATTTATCTATAGTATGTATGTATTTACAAAAAAATTATCTTTGTCTGTCAGGTATCATTATATCTTTATACTAGCTTTCCGCCCGCGGCTTGGCACGCGTGGGCTACTAATTTCTGTATTTTTAGAGGAGCACAACAAAGGTTTAAAAAAATTACGATCGAAGGACCAGGTTTTTTTTATAATTTTCTATGGAAATAGGTTTGACCAAAATCTCACAGAGCGCGCGCCTCTTTAAAAATACGGAAAATCTAAGCCCACGCGAGCGAAGCCGCGGGCAGAGAATTAGTTATCTTTTGAAGGTTTTTAAAAACTCATTGAGTGTTTTAACGTCTTAATCTATACGTAAAGAGTATAAAAAGGTATGTCTGCAACTCCACCAAAATCTCACATTGTCACGTGGTATGACAATTTCATGACTTTAGAAGCATATATCTCAAAAAATATTTATTTTAGCAGAAAACGCATTTACAAACCTCGATATCATTTTTAAAGACCTTTCCAATGAAACCTCATTCAATGATGTATTCGCGAATTTATTTTTTTACCCTCCGTTTACATGTATCGAGAAGCACCCCAAAAATATATTTAAAAAAAAATGTAGCCTATAAGTTGCACCTAATATTGGTCTATCAGCATGTGAAATTTTATAAAAATCTGCCCAGTGGTTATTACGTGATTGACGCACATACAAACAGATAAATAGATAAACAGACAAACAGACAAACAGAAAAAAAAATTAAACCATGGTTTTGGTATCTATAGAATATACATATTGCATACCAATTACTCTTTTTGAAAAATATTCAATGTATAGAAATGGTTCGGTTACTGTTTTATTATATGTATAGATAATTCATAATACAAGGTTTGCCTAGTTTGGGACAAGATGGTGTTATGTTAAATGTCCAGGAATATTTCTTTATAAATCAACTGAAATCTTCATCCAATATTAAAATTAATTACATTTTGATAATTTTAGATTCATTCATTCGATTATTTTTCAATTGTAGTGATCAAAGCGTACAGCAATACTGGAGTGAAGATGCCTGTCAGGATAAAGTGGCAGTTAACATCTGCCCGTGAACTGTCTACGGCTGAGGACGCTCGGGCGATCTGTCACTTATGGTCAGGTGAAGCGCCCAATCCTGTATCTTTGAGACATTAAAGCTTTATGTATTTGTCGACACAAACTTGGGTTTGTTTAAACGTCGTATACTAATATTATAAATGCGAAAGTTTGTGAGGATGTATTTAAGTATGTACATG
Source organism: Phoebis sennae (assembly GCA_001586405.1). Lineage (NCBI taxonomy): Eukaryota > Metazoa > Arthropoda > Insecta > Lepidoptera > Pieridae > Phoebis > Phoebis sennae. The sequence continues at coordinate 613,120 of LQNK01001072.1, forward strand.
TATGTTTTTTTATTCTTTCAAGCAAAATCTACAAAACCAATTATGAAGAAACTAGGTATATATATAGGTAAGGGTTTGGAATAACATATAGGCTCTTTTAATCCCGGAGTTGCCACGGCATCGGTAGTTACGCGGTTATTGAATGGTATGTCGGCAGTTCATTTTTATTTTTCAAACATTCAAATTCGGGATAGAGAATGTATTTTTTGTAAAAAACATTCTTAGTATGTAATTTTTACTTCTTTCGTGATCAAGGCATCATAAAATGGATAAAATGATAGAGGAATGGTGCTGTAAAGCAGCAGTAAACACCTTAATATCGGGCGAATAGAATGCTTTAAAGCGTATTTTTTTAGTAAACATCTTTCTATATACTGTCTACTGCTTGTGACGCTCAAGCAAAATCTGTCACTTATAGTCAGGTGACCGTCTGGCCCTGTATCCTTGAGACAAGAAAGCTTTATGTATTTGTCGAAGAAAATATGTATTACGTATCCTTAAAAATTCTGGCCTTGAATTGTAGTTTATCGATACGTTACATATATATTTATTTGGTATTTTTCGATAATAATCCTGTTTTTCAAATGTTAAGGTATTGTGTCTTATTATATAAAATTTTCGAAAATAAGACTATGTTATTTTTGATAAAAAATATCTTAAGTCTCTTTATATTTTATTATTGGTTTGTATTTCATTTAAGCAATGGACTTTTTCTATTGTTAAAGAACGCCGTCCAGAGAAAATATGAAATACACAAATCACAACGTTTTCTTGAGGTCGTAATAGTGCCATTCTTCACTAGAATATAGAAATAATTCCAGTTATTTCTCATTATCACTTTACTCATAAAATATTCAGAGTTATTGTTATATTTCTAAAAGGGAGCTAATCCAATGTATATTGAAATTTCTTTTATAGTACAATTTACATAAGACTGAAATAAAATAAAATATACAGATAAGCCGTATGTTGAATTTGTTATCTTAGGAAGAATAAACATTTAAACGAATATTAACATTCTTAAATCTAAGGAAATTGATGTATGAGAAGATAAATATGACTGACAACGTTTCATGTGAACTTTTATAGTAATAAAAGTTCAAAATATTTCGATCGCATGAGATTTTTAATTTCTTTAGTTTTTTTTTATATATGAGATATCAAACTGTGCGCTTGCCTCTACTAAATACAGATTTTTTAGCGGAAATATAGTATAAGATAAAATTAAAGAAATAAAATAATTTTAAAAATATAGTTTAAGTAAATTACTTTTCCCCCATTTAGGCATGGTGCGGTTGAAGTTAAAATCCATTTTATAGTTTTTCATGTAGATACCCAATCTTCGGTTGTTGCTGTTCCAGATCTAGACATTCTTTTTCACGCCTTTACTGGTTATTGAACTCAAGGAAATGTAATTCTAATGTCTCCCATGTTCACTGGACTAACAAGACAGCTATGTAACTATTCCAGTTATTACTTTAAATACTATCATACTAACGTCAACAGAGATTGATTCCAAGACCATTTGTTAACTAGCCCGAAGCGAAATAGCTTAGCACAGAAGGACGCTGGTAATTGAAGTCACCGCAACAGATCGCCCCGATTAACTAACGTCTTGCTGATTTAACACTCGAATACGTCATGCATCAAGGGAAGCCATTTTGAATCTTGACACATGCTGCGTTTTGGGAATTAGGACTGCTTGGTTTCGGCGACGTTGGATTGGCAAGCATAAATTGGACGCGGAATGTGTTTTAGCGAATGTTTTGTGTTTAAAGTACGCTGAAAATGGAATATTCTACAGACTTCTCATCTATGTTTGTTAGCTTCGAAAAGCAACTAAAACTGACTTTTAAAACTGGCCTTGATTAACTAACGTCTTACTGATTTAACACTCGAATACGTCATGCATCAAGGGAAGCCATTTTGAATGTTGACACGTGCTGCGTTTTGGGAATTAGGACTGCTTGGTTTCGGCGACGTTGGATTGGCAAGCAAAAATTGGACGCGGAATGTGTTTTAGCGAATGTTTTGTGTTTAAAGTACGGTAAAAATGGAATATTCTATAGACTTCTCATCTATGTTTGTTACCTTCGAAAAGCACCTAAAACTGACTTTTAAAACTGGCCTCGATTAACTAACGTCTTACTGATTTAACACTCGAATACGTCATGCATCAAGGGAAGCCATTTTGAATCTTGACACGTGCTGCGTTTTGGGAATTAGGACTGCTTGGTTTCGGCGACGTTGGATTGGCAAGCATAAATTGGACGCGGAATGTGTTTTAGCGAATGGTTTTGTGTTTAAAGTACGGTAAAAATGGAATATTCTTTACCTTCGAAAGGCAACTAAAACTGGATATAGATGAATTGTGTGATTTTAAGGTACATTTATTAGAAACAACTCTCAATAAGCATATTATATAGTTTGAGTTTACATAATATTCTACAAACATTTACGAATAGTCATAGTGAACATATTTTAACTAAAATATTCCTTGAAAGCCAGTTTAAAAATAGTAGTCAGTTTATTTTGCTGTAAATTTAACTCATCCACGAATTCATGTTATGTTTGTAATATAAATTTCTCTTTGACATTTTCGATACATATACCTTTATGAAAAACAAAATATATTTTTTTTATGAAATTCTATTTAATAGTTTGTCTGTTTATAATTGCTTCGAGGTTTTAATTTAATATTAATGTTTGATTTATTACATTTTAAAATAGAAGAAGCCTTTATTTCTTACACATTTATCTCCTAAGGTTGGCAAAGCATTTGTTTGTTCATGGGCTGTGGTGATCGCTTAACATCAGGTGAACCGTACATGCTATTTTATACAAAAAGGGGCAAAGGTGCAGACTATTCACTTAAGTGGTCAACGCCACCCATAACCACTTATAAATCCATACAAATTCCTTGTAAATATAAAGATATAATTTTACTACCTTGTTCAAATAAAAGTCTTACCTTTTCAGGGAACCACGGAGTGATCAAGGGCATCTGGAAGGTGTTCGCATACGAATGCAAGGTGTCGAAGGAATCTGACGGTACCGCACCCAGCATAGCGATGGCTCCACGGGTGTACTGGTTGCAGACTGTAATAAATTAATTGTTACAACATTGAATTCACGAATGAATAAATGAATCGGTATATGAACCTAATAAAGTTAATGAATGATTCAAAATGAAAGAATCTGTTGATAAATTAATGGGGTAGTTAATAATGAAAGTAATGAATGATTGAATGGATGAATCAATTGATTAAGATCCAGAATGTGTTTAAAAATTAATGGTTAATAAATAAGCGGGTGGTATAGTAAATTAATGAATTGACTGATGAATGCAAGAATGGAATGCATTGCTTTATTGTATACACGAGATAAAGTACAGTAATGAAATACGCAAGAAATACAATAATAAATGTGAATATATTTGCTATAGCAAATTTTATACCTGTAAAGAAAAAAAGGTATTCGATAAAGATGTAATTCAAATAGTGGCATAAAATATTCGTTAGAAAATTTTACAAACTTCACACATCCACACAAAAGGAATGTACAGAAACTATTATAAATAATTTACTACTTGGTAAGGGATAAAACGGTTTGCAAATCACACAAACAATTTATAAAATGTAATGCTAATAAAAATCACCATTAGCAATCACAAATATGCCACGCTGTGGTGGAATGAATTAAGGATATTTTCGCATGACTGATAAAAATGGCTAAGCTTTATTTATTTCTTCCAGCATTATCGACACGGAAAAAGTGACGAAACCGAGCATTCCCGAAAAAACGCTAAAACTTTTTCAACCATTATTCCAGAAGCTTAGCACAGTTCGGTATTTTGTTGGAATTTCGCTGCGAGTTTTATTTTTACATACATGAATTCTAATTTACGTTGTTCTTTTTAATTTTATGCTTACCGTTGAATGGGGATTTGAACCAAGAGAAACTGTTTAAAAAAATATATACAAAACTTTACTTCATATTACAATAGGTATAAGGTATTTCCTTATACCTATTGTGATATGAATTATTATGAAGTATATTATTATAATACCTATTATGAAGTAAAGTTTATGTAATCGTAATATGTAAACCTTCTACTAGGAAGATGCTATTAAAAATACAAAACAATTCTAGGTATTTTATTTATAAGCAAGGAATCTAGGCTTTAATTCCCAGTGGAAATAAGATTAAAGCATAGTTTACAAGCTGCTTCATCTATTTCTTTAGATAGAACTATACCTGCTCGTTATATAAGAAATGTGAAATGCTAGATTAGTTTATTGTCGTGTTCTAGTTCGCTGAGATCAAAATGTATATTATAAACTGTTCTATATGAATATGTCAATCAATTAACTATTTCTGTGAATAACGTCAACCAAATACGTCGAAACCTATGACATAAATCATAGCAGGATACAAAAACTTTCAGATTTTAAGAAAAATGTGAATAAAGCGCACTATTTATCCTTCTACCGATTCGGGAAGCGTCAAACAAAGGCGATAATAGCATAAAGCGATCTAGCCACGGCAAACCCGCCCCTATTGTATGACCTATAACCTCAAAACATCCGCATAGTTAATGTTCAAAGAGAATTTACATGTGAATTATCACAGCGGTGAATTATGAAGCTTTCGGAGCTCCGTTGTCGTACCATCGAATATTGAACTCGACGTGAAGCTGGCATAAAAGAACTTTAGTGCATAGGTTAGAGCGTGGTCACATCATCCGATACGATATGATTTTTATGTTGTAAGATAGAATTAAGGTGATTGTAGCAATCATGCACTGTAATTCGCATATGAGATTGGATGGAAATACGTTTGCTACATCAAGACGGTAACGTCATTAGGTCGTCTAACTTGCAAGGCGTTAGTACTATAACACTGGCTGATATGATGTTATTTAATCGTCAAAAGAGGTACATTTAGATTTCCGATTTTAAACCTTTATTTGGTGATATGGCTTTAGCTCTATGGAGACATTAGATACCAACGTATCTAATATCTTCATATTTGAATTTAGGACATAAATGCTAATCTCACAAACAATATTAAACTATGTTGAGTATATTATTATAGTCCAATATGTGTTCAAACACTGACTTTTTTAGTTCTTCACTTAAAAGTTGGAAAAAAAATCGATCGGACAAAGATCAAACGCCCTAGCGGTGAAGTTTAGTTTATCGTGCTCTCTGGTATACACTAATTATTGACATCTTTTGACCGCCAAGATGAAATACCATGCAAATTTTAAGATGTGGGAGTTGAACTATACTAATGTTAGCTAAGCAATTAAAACAAATATTGGTTTGTAATAATTATTCTTAATTACCTTTTGTACGATACATATTGGATAGAGGAATATCCCTAAAAAGACCTACAAAATATATTAGTCCTACAAAATATAAATTTTGTAGGACTAATATTTTTTCACGTAATTTAGGTAATTATATCGATAATAAACAAAAAAAATTTCGAGTTGTAACAAAAATGTTTAATTCGTCAATTCAAGATATTTATTCATCAACACAAGTAAAGTAAAGATAGATAGACGCCGCCACTTTCACGAAAAATCAGTTTTTTAGTGATAAATGTTGAACCATGTACCAGAGATACTGTACTAATATTACTTGATTTATCATTTAATAAATAAGGTCACATTTTCACAACCACATAACTAACAAAGGTTAAGATTCTACGTATATCTTATGTCTTATGATACGATACGACATCGGATCGGATTATATAAAGTCCCCAAGCGTGAATGACGGTTGCTGCATTTGATTTACAACCTTGCTAATACTCTGCACTTCGAGTCCGTAATCCGGAATCAATGAAGATTTCTGTATTATTTACAGTGATATTATATCTTGATAAATGAAAACGTGAAATTCCATTAATTTTTTTTAGGGTACCTCTTTTTTTAATTATATTATAATTCATTAACAGAACACAAAAGAATGTTAATGCCCTATGAAAACTACAATCTAGCCTTAAGAATAATAAGTAATTTTATTTCAACTTAAACTGCTAACTAGAGTAAAAATTGTGTTAGTGAATTTGTCCATTGACACTTTTCTAATAGCCTCTATTAAGGGGAAGACACTTTGATATTGTTTTCTTTGTGGGCAGATTCACAGATCACATCACTACTTAATTCTAACACCTAGCTAAATTAGTTAAAAGAGACAGTATCCTTTTAATGTCAAACGTTAGAGTATTATTCAGGTCTAAGAAATCTCGATTTCGGTAGACCTTAAATCTAAGGGTGCATTCCGTTCTTATTCATTTCAATATTAACCGTCAAGTCGTCTTAGCTTTGCACAGGTCGCTAAGCAGCAGTATTAATGTGATAATATCAAACTTGTTACTCTATCTACATAATGTTATTGTTATTTTTGCCTAATAATAATAAAATTAAATGGTGATAAAGCTCATTCACCGCGTACTTATTAAGCTATTGAAGATTATTTGGAGGATAAAGATTCATGGCGTGTGTCAGCTAATTCAACAACAGTTGTTAGGCAGCCAATTATTGTAAAATATATACCTACATATACTTGTAAAATAAACCAAATATTTTAAAGAGTAACTATAGACTTTCTTATATCTTCTCGATAGAAACGACTTGTTTTGTGGAAAGTTTACATGAATAAAAATATTTTCTTTTATTCTATTCTAAAGCGCCTATTTTTCTATGAATATTTTTTCTTTATTTTTTACGATATCCTACACCTATAGAATTCAAAATTGTTTGACGACATAGTAGACGTAGGTGGGAACTTCGTTTTATACTACGGATAAAAAAGAAGCCTATATAAAAAAATCTGAGGGTAAGTAAATACGTAAGTACACATTTTTACAAATAATCAACAAAGTGAGATTTCTCAAGATAGATTGGAAGTCGTAAGATTGTTCAGCAAATATGACACGAATAATAGTGTGGAGAGGAGCTTCCATATCAAACAAATTTCGGGTGTGCAAACTGTTGGCGAGGATATCTTAACTTTGTGTCAACATTTGCCCTAGTCATATCTGGATATACAGGGTGTTTCTACGAATTTTTCAGAAATTCTTCTGACAAATGAAATGTCGTATCATTAAAACAAATTAGAATTTTGTTCAATTTGAATTGGAGATATTTTTTGTTTTATGGTTAAACAGTAGAATTGGTACAAATATTATGTATAAAAAATAAATAGTTCTGA
>LQNK01001072.1:620563-648950 GCA_001586405.1 Phoebis sennae
ATGTATAAAAATCAAACAAATTTCGGGTGTGCAAACTGTTGGCGAGGATATCTTAACTTTGTGTCAACATTTGCCCTAGTCATATCTGGATATACAGGGTGTTTCTACGAATTTTTCAGAAATTCTTCTGACAAATGAAATGTCGTATCATTAAAACAAATTAGAATTTTGTTCAATTTGAATTGGAGATATTTTTTGTTTTATGGTTAAACAGTAGAATTGGTACAAATATTATTGTATGAATGAATAGTTCTGAGACTATTGCAGTAAATATAAAATCTATGAATGTGTAACGTAGCTCTTATTGCTGAAAATTTAGTAGTTCGAGCTAAGTACATGCGTTGCGGTGTATAATTATACATGAAAATAAAACAGAAACCAGATTATTTCTATACAATAAATATTTCTTAAATAGTAACTTATAAAAAAGTTGGATATGGATATTATGTATGTTTCTCAGCTCAATTATCTAGTATTTTTTCTATTTGTCTGATTGATTGTATGTATGTGCGTCAATCACAAAAAACCAAGAACAGGTTTTGATAAAATATTATATGATCAGAGACAAATATTAAGTTCAACTATACGATACATTTTATTTGAAAGAAAAATGGGGTGGCTCTGCATACATGTCACCACCTGGATCAATTGTGTACAAATATTTTTTATTTCATTGTTAACAAAGTACAGAACCAATATGTAAGCTGATTTAAACGATACTATAAAGCGTGTTTAATGTTCAAGGAATTAAATGACTTTAAAGCACGCTCCTATAATTTCATGACCATTAAATTCCAAATTGAGCCCAAAAATGACTTTTTGCTTTCTTTAACAATATGTGTAATAAGCACATGACTTAATTAAGTCTCTTAAATAATGAATATTGTCTAATAGATGTACGTACTCAATAATCTAAGCATTATAAGTAAAGTTTTATCTTTTCCATAATTCCAAATATCCGAATTACATGGATCCAGAACTTTTCGAACAAAGTATACATCCTGTGTAGATGCTCAAAGATTTTGCAATAAGAAAAGTTTACCTGCGTATATTGAACTTTTATATTCCAAGAGCCCTCAGATTTATGTAAACGAAGATAATAAAATATTTTTATGTTTGAACGTAATCAATTTTAAATCGACGCAATCGACGAGAAGTGCTTATAAATATTTTTTATATCGGATTTTCTATTGAAACCCGATAGAGAATATTAAGTACCTGACGCGCTGGAGAACGTTTTGAATTAAACAAATGAATTGCAATTTTAATACTACGCCACGTCTATTCACAACTCATCAATGGGAAAAAGCGATTGCGCGAATTCTTTCAACATTGTTTTTTATATTTTTAAACGAAAAATTCTTTTGTAATGAACGCAAACTACAAACATCATATGAAAAGCTCCCACAATGGAATGCTTGAAATATTGATATCGAAAACCATTGCAAAACATGCGTCATTTTACGTTGCACTTAAATGATAAATTAATTTAATTAATTCAATGATTTGTGCCATAAAATGTTTCATAAATCGGATATAACGTAAATAATTTCCGATTCAATAATTAAGACTGATTGAAATACCTGAAACGAGCAATTCAAATGATCGGACAAATATAATTTAAGGGGCATCGGTATGTCGTTATGTGACCAATTGGCGAGAGCGTAAGGTTGAGTGCTGGCGGGGCTTGGTGGTCAAACGTGACCAAGATATCAACGAGTCCCCTGCGGCCACACCGGGTGTATTTGCTTTTTTTTATTACCGCATCCATATTTCAACAGCATCCCACAATATTCGGAAGCACTGAGCACTAATGCGTGCGTGGCGGGAAAGATGATGCCAACCTTTCTTCAATATTCCTTACAAAAACCGAGTGAATTGTTAATAGAAAGAAAACTGGCACGGTTTTTTCTTTTCTAACGTATTTTAAGCGATGTTTATCTTTCGAGGTACGATTGTATGAAGCATCTAATAAAAGGTCCGTGAAATTACATACTCCTGAATAATGTTTTACGAATTTGATTTTATTAGGCCTTTTTAGTTTCCCAAAATGTTTGTTCGGGCGAGAGTAACCTAGATTTGTAATGAAATCATATATTGTTATTATGTCGGTACTTTGAGTATATTAAGAAGTAATATTTAAGAAATATTGACTTTTCTTTGTAATAAAAATGAATAGTGTATTTTTGTCTTAATAACGTGGAAAGGAAACACCTTATTATGTGTTAATGTGATCAATTTAGTCTCAACTTCGACCCCGACCTCTACGGTCTCCTTTATTGAGCACTAGCAACATCTGTTCAATATCTGAAGTATAATGACACTTTGAAGTTGTCAAATGATCGCGAACACGAAGCGAAGATCGGAATGTTGGGTGAAGTTTGTCGCAAATTAGTCCTTCGGCTTTGGCCTTAATGCGAGCTTATGTTACAGAGACATTCTTCAACAAGCTATTTGTTTAGCGATCGCATGAGACTATGATACAATTATGTGTACGAGTGGTATGACAATTTGAATTTGTCAAATGAGCGCGAATATGAAGAGAAGATAATGTTGTGTGAAGTTTGCTGCAAATCAGTCTTCTATCAGAGAGTAGAGCATTCTTCAACAAGACATTTAGCTATCGCATAAATCTATTATACAATTGTAAGTATAATGATACCTCAAAGTTATCAAATGACCGCGCATATTATAATGATGTTCGATGAAGTTTGTTGTAAATGAGACTTCAGTCTGTCCTTAAAGGTAGCTTCTATTAAAGAACAGAGCATTCTTTAACAAGACATTAGCTATCGCACGACATTATTATAAAATTTATAATTAATATGGATGGATAATAGATTCCACGCTGTTATCCCTAAGAGTGTGGCATCCATAATGTGCCGTGTCCGGCAATCGCCCATCCATTCTAACTGCCATCGGGGACAGATGGGACGGTACTATTGAGTATGATTTAATATAAACTTAACGAATTAACGTTGGGAAAAATATGAGTTGATATAAAATTTTAGCATATGACTCCGCTGTTATTCCATATTTTTACGATAATAGTCCTTTACTTCAAATGATGTTGTATTTTCAATAATACTACGATGAATTTCTAGACTTTACATACATATTGTTACTTGTACTACATACTATTACTACATTATTTAGTTGTATTGAGACGATTTATACTCACTGTTTATTACCGATTCGGAGGTCCTTCATTAGTGAGACGTTTTAGCGGTCACGTCTCTGCTCAATATAACTAATTATAAGATTGCTCACTTATTACACGCTATTTCCACATTTATTGTGTGAAAATGACTTTAATTCTATATTTTTTTAAATGGATTTCCATCAAAAAGTAACAATACAGTCTATCAGGCATACATTGTTTTACCTTCATATACTTTTCTAAAAATTCTAAAAAGTAAATAATCCCGGATGCGAATTTGTATACCATGGATACTTTATAAATCCTCTTGAAGACATGAATTTAATTTTACGCAAACTCCACAGTGGAGAATAATATGAAACTCAGGAGCGGTACAAAATTGACCACAACGAAAAGTACAAAGATTAAATTGAGCCTGGCAGGCTTCCAGGTAAACTGTACGGGAATTACAAAATATTATATGCTGATTTTATATAACTTACAGTTAAATGTATTGCGTCAAAGCTTTTTATTAATTGGGTGGTTTAACCGGTGAATTCATTAACTTTTCTTTGCAATAATTGGTGTTTTCGGTATTAATAAGACTTTGTTGTTTATTCGTCTCTGAGTTTATTAGCCCTCCGACACCAAGTTAATCGAATTTGGAGACAAATTTGAAAAATTTAACCGGTGAACCGGTTTATTTCAATAATTCCTATTTTCAGGACAGTATCAATAAGACTTTGTTTTTACTTCGTCTCCGCGTCTGTTTGTTCGTCCGTCACTAGGTTAATCGAGTTTGGAGAAAAAACATCGGAATTATCATAACCAAACCTTTGTACAGTTTTAGTAATTTATTGAAAGGAAAAATTATGAATTTCTTTAAAATAAGGGATTGTATTATTAAGTGTTATAGCCAGAAGCATTTGAAAACTTATTTATAAATGTCCATTCCAATAATTTCTAACGTGCAATGCATTGTACGTTTAATAGATTTTTCTATTATTTTTCATTTCTTCTTATTCGATGGCATTGTATGAAATATGTCGTGTTTGTAAGCGCTATACAAACTCAGAACAAGTGGCGACATATTGTGCAGCAGCCAAAGCCTGCCAAAGAACCATCTCGTAGGATATTATTTTCCAACTACCAATCTCAGTCGACCAGCACGGGGATATATATTCAAATATAGTCTCTATATGAAATATTTGGGAAGCTTTAAGTTAAATTTTGCTTTGCATTGCGTGTAGACTAAGATCAGTTTTCATTTTGGAGTAAGCGCATACCGCATTAAACATCAATCTAGTAAAAAATACTGTTAAATCGATCGGGATCAAAGTCATTACAGTTGAGAGTCGTATCAGGTGTGCCCATGGCTAAGGCCCGGTTCCTGAAACGAAGGAACGTCATAGTATAACATATACGAATCGTTTTCACTATCGGTTTTGATCAACCATACATTACGCTTATCATAAATACCCTTTAGACTTACGCCTAGTATATTGTACTGTCCGTAAGTAAAACGTTTTATTTTTATAGGAACTGGGAATTAATGTATCTGAAAGATAACCAATTAGTGAGTTCGTGTGTTTCTCCGTACTTCGTAAGGTACGTCAAAAGTCAGTTATGTCGTAGTCTCGATCTATACCGAGGTCGAAGGGGGACTGGAACATCTTCAAGATTAGCCACTTAATGAAAAAACTTTTCAATAGCTTAAGTATGTAGTTTTGTTCAATGTTTACAAGTTTAGAATCTAGACAGGTTTGTTACAATACTGATAACTCGAGATAAACTAGACCAATCCGGCAAAAAATCTTAGGACTAGGAGAAGGCAGGACAGGATCCCGGAAATCCCACGGGAATAATTATATACTATCTGTGCCCTATGGTTTCACCCGCGTATGTCGTAGATGAAATTTTGTACAGATTTTTTTTGAACCCACGAGATCCCACGAGAACGTCAGATATACGCGGGACACAGCTAGAAAATTATAAAATTGTAAGTGGAATCTCATACGCCTCCCTGGTGAACCAACACTAGTAACATTCCAACTAAACGATTATCTAAAAAAATTCCTATAAAACACTTTGTAACTCTGACACAGGGCTTTCTGCATATGACACGTTAATCAACCAGGTATCAAATAAAAGGTCATCGGAAAATAAAGTTACATTTACTGAACGTTGAAACAAACATTCGGTGCGATTTTTGCGTAATTCGGAGGATCGTCAAACTGACATTTTACGTGTATCGGTGCGCTTGTGTTTTTTTACTTTTCGGGTTTTATGACAGCTGCGGCAAAATTGCAAATAAACTCATACTAGATCATATTCACTATTTTAGGTCTCCATTTATCGTTTTTATCCGAAAGGACTTAACTGATATAATATTTTGTTTTTAAGTTGAAAAATAATGAACGGAATTAGCTATACTTTTGCGAATAATTATAATATACAAATTATTCATTAGTAAACATACAATTTATTCAAACTAACAATAACATGAAATTAAATAATTATATATTTATACCTTATTTGCCAATTATAATTTGACATAAAAAACGTATCATAGTTTTAAGTAAACCTACCACCTGCCTTTGTAATAGGATATTGTCTATATAATCTAGGTCCAACCTAACTTGAACGCTACCCTGTTATGTCTCCCGTAATTGCTCGTGGATTGAGTATTTGACAGCAGAGACAATTTGTGACAGAGGTATTGTGGCGTCTGTCGTACGCACGCCAAATCACACGTCCAATTTGCCTTGACGCCTATGTAATCAAATAGCAGGATTCTTCAGATAAAGGCTTCTAGCTTAGAAAATCGATGTTCTTTGTTTCACTGTATGCATTTCTTTAATTGTTCAACCATTTACGGACAGACATAATATAACATTTTGTCACGATTTCAACTGCCAATTATCATTGTAAATGAAATCTTAAGTTGCGAACGTTAGCGTACATTTATTAAAGAATTTCGTCAATATAATCTAGGTCCAACCTAACTTAAACGCTAGACTGTTCTGTCTCCGGTAATTGCTCGTGGATTGAGTATTTGACAGCAGAGACAATTTGTGACAGAGGTATTGTTGCGTCTGTCGTACGCACGCCAAATCACACGTCCATTTTGCCTTGACGCTTATGTAATCAAATAGCAAGATTCCTTGAATAAAAGCTCAGAAACGAGCTTTATAGTTTCTATTTTGTTTATAGATAGAAACTAAATAATTTTATATAAATTAAGCCGAATATCATCTGCACTCCGAAAATTAACATAAAAAGTCTACTTGAATTGGGATAAAATTTTGTCCCGATAGGTGATAAAATTGTTTCATAACATAAAGTCCATCTAAAGGCCGTATATTTCTATGAATAAGTGTAATTTTCTTAAATAGTTCAATAGCCCTTGATAATCTTTGAAATTCGTTCACGCTAGCGTTATTAATTCCGAAAAAATGCAAATTAAACTCGTAGAACGTAGCATACGTTTGCTTACTCAAATTAATTACTCATTACTCAAACTCCCCAGTTGATCGGCCCACTCTCGCTTCACATTTTCAATGTTAATTTTTCTGCAAGGAATCCTATGTGGGTCAGCTGAGTACTTTAAACGTCCACATAATGTTTTAAGGCCTAAAATATAACGTCCACTCCCAGTGAAAAACCTCATAAATTGTCATTTTTCAGGTCAGGTTTATTTTATTATACTTAAATGTTAAAACTTTAAGGCGCGTTCAATAATAACGATCGATAGACAACCAATATTAAAGGAGAAGTGTTTTTGTTTGTTTTTAGTATTCCTCAACATTTTCCTATAAAGAATATAGATGATCCGACACAGGAGAAAATCGATTCGAAAGATGTTTGAAACGGCGGTATTCAAATGCGTTCAATTAACTAGCGACTGTAACGAACGTGAAAAATGCGCATCAGTTTGTCATTTAGAATAGGGCTGCGAATCGCGAGGCCTCATTTAAAATGTTGAATGGCAGACATTCTTGATCAAAGCTCATCTGAGTGTAATGACGGCTCCGTGAATTTTTATGTCAGACCTAGTTCTAAGCAAACGTGCTATATTTTGCAGAATTATCTGGAAAAGTCTGCGTCGATAAATATCAATAAAAGGTATTGCGACGTAATTACGTGTATCACGAATTTAAAGTCGAAAAGTAAAACGGTTTCAAGTTTTAGAAGCGTTTTAACCCAAATTAAAGGGGTAACAACGGTACTCTTTACAAGCGGGTCAATTATACACTGTGTAACTACAGTGTATGAAGAATTTAATATAGTCTATTTATTTATTATGCGAAGGTTGACTGCTGTTGTTGTTTTGGCTGTGTACATTCCATATTATACAACTATTTGCATGTACCTACTTACTAACATAAAACTTACACTGTTAGTGTTATTAATAACTTCAAGCAGACAATGTGCATTATACAATAAATATTAAAATGTTTATCACAGCTTTTATCACTTTATCACTCAAATAACTTTCTAAAACATTTATTGTGAAATAAATTACTGTCCTGCAAATTTATCTCGAATTATTGTGAAACTATCATTTTCTACCGGTTAATAATGATTCTGTTTATTTGTTTATATATTTAATAGATTTACCAACGTTTGTAACAATTAATAACAAATAATTATAGGAATAACATTCTTAAAAATAAGTTACGAGATATATTTTGATAAGATTTGTGAATGGACCCAATTTTGTATTGAATCAGAGAGGAAATCTTTTAGGAAGGAATATCTAGGTGTGGAGGAATATCTTCTTATAGAGAAAATCTTTAATTCTTTTTCGAGTGTTAAGTGACGCCATTAATTTAGAAGAATAACATTAGGATTTGAATAATATCTTGAAATGTATCTTTTCTTAATAGTTAACGTTATAATAACTATAATATTTTCAGTGACCTGTGGAGGGTTATCACATCATAGTAAGTCACAATTCAGTCATTAAAACTTTACCACAGAGCTTATTGTATTTATTTTCTAGGAGTTCTCTTGAGTATCTTCCACATGGATAATCAGGCTTAAACCAAATCTATATACTGATACTCTACTCCTTCGAATGCAAAAAGATTTTTCCAAATCGGTCCATAAATGTCGATATAAATGTTTCTTTCTTTCTTTCTTTATAAATACCAGAGATATGCGGTTATATGCACACAAAAAAAGATTGAAATGAGAACCTCCTCCTTTTTTAAAAGTCGGTTAAACCCGATCCGCGTTTCGAAATTACTGGAAAACAATGAACGAAAATCTGTCACCCGTACAGTCTACCTGTTGAGCTCAAATGCAATTTGGCCAACTCTATTTCACAATAGGGAATGAAACAATGAATGATAAAAACAAAGCGCCTTTACATTGGAATTTATATAGAAGTTAGGAACGCGGGCCCTTCAGTGCCGGATTCGACGAACGTTGAGACCATTTTTAATTGTTTATATCAGAACAGACGGAATTTTATAAAGGAGCAAAGGGTTTTTTTTTAATTTTTTATTTAAGACCTTAGTCGACTGCAAAACTACTATGAGCAAAGGGTTCTTCTAATGTTAAGTAATAACCGTGTATAAAAACGCTTAAAAACTAGAAATTTAGCAGGTGACTGCCTGCTTTTAGATGAGATAGAAGTCGTAGAATAAAACAGGGGGTCAGAGCAAAGGATAAGTCCACTGAATTGGGAGCCTTATTTAGTGCAGATTGGTAATCCTTTATACATCAATGTGCGATTCTGCCTACATAGATGTTTAATGGCGTCGTATATAAACACAAATAATTTTGACTACGTAACTTTCGGGAGCATAATTACAATAAATACTACCAACCATACTTTATAATTAATCTTTGTTTATTATGGCCCTTTTCAATATTTTAGATATCCGTTGTAATGCTTTCTAAAGTCAGACAAATCTATCCGTGTCAGATTCAAAATCAAAGTAAATGCAAATAACGTTGATTTCAATATCCCACTGACGGATAGCCTTTGCTGTGTGTTCTATGTAACATCATAACAACAATATCAACATTAAATTTATAAATAATAACCCAAGGATATCGTAGCGTGGGATCACTCGCGTTCCCTTATGATTAAATACCTATTCTAAACATTTTTCTTAGTGCAATAAGTGGTCTGCTCAAAATATTGAATCGCCTACCATCATTACTCCATCTCTGATTACCTATATACACGAGCCACAAAGAACAAGCGCAAGGGCCTCTAACAATTGTGATTCTTTTTATTTAATCCGACCCTGTGTCCCCAGAGGATACCCGAATTAGATTCGTACGGTATTTTGGTGAAATAAAATCGAAATGTTAATATAAGACTAGAAGAATTGGAATAAGATTTCCTACAAAGATTTCTTCGTATTTGTAGCTATTTACGGGGTTTTTTGTAGCGGATGAAGTCGAGATGATTACATGCTTCCCTTTATATTTTATTCGGGAATATTTAAACAATTATTTTGTTGTAAACTCGGTTCGATTTCTAATGATTTTAAAAATTGTTATGTGCAAATTAAAATATTGTAAAAAAATATTTGTATTAACAATTTTTCAATAAATATAAATGTGTGCAATGTAGATGTTCTTGTGCTATATTGGACAGAGCAAAGCGAGGTCTCAGAGTCGAGATAGCCGGGCGAATGTATGTTTGTATGTAAGTATGAAAAAAATTGTCCGACGATAACTTGAGTATCGTTTATCCGATCTTGATAAAATTTCACAGTTTAGACAAAAGAAAATCGAGTTCGAAGATGAGTGAAATCGGCGGGGGTATACGAAGGTAAAGTTTTAAAAATTGTTTCACTATTCGAAAGGTAAATTATCCACGAGTAACATAGGCTATATAACATTATGCTACGTTTGATAATCATGGCATCATGATATCGATATAAACCAATTATGCAAAATCAATAGAACTAATATCCTATTTAACACATATTTGAATGAAATTACACGTTAGAGCGCTCACGAAATTAATTCAGGTGAATTTTCTCAAAAAGCTCGAGTAAGTTAACGAATAAATTCGAAAACCTAATTACAAAAACGGTCAAAATACTCAGAAAGTAGGCCATAATTATGGGTAGATGAGTTTTTACAGTCTCTGCGAATACATCTAATTAAACTATAACTAGTTGAAACCACGTAAGTTGCAATTAAAAGTTTTTATGCAGCGGCTGTAGGTATGCAAAATTCCTAGTTTTATTTTTTTATCTTGAACGGAACTAATATACCGAGAGCTAGGACCACTTTTTGGGGCAAGCTGGAATGGCTTCTTCTATCCTAGTCAGGTCTGCAGTTTCATATCGGGGCATAATAGGAGAGACATCATACAAGTTTTTAGGTAGTCTCAAACACCTGCCCAAAAAATGGTCATCGCTCGCTTCATAAGCTCTCAGAATATAAATTATTTAACATATAATAACATATTTTAAAATAAGTTATAGACCACGCGGCTTCTTTGAATGCCAGGTCATTAAAATAAATGAATTAAAAAGTGTCAATGCAAAATAAGCCTTCTATGTAATTGAACAAATTCAAGCATCATTATTTCATATTAAGTACCATTATTTTCATTTATATCAAGATTTCCCTAAAATTTCTGAAGATGGGTGTATCAATGTATAAGGAAGTCAGCTTCACTCATTATCTCAAAGATTATAAGCCACCACATAACGCCAATTTTTTGTGATAATGTGGTCCCTGTGCCTGACCCAATTCACGTTGAGTCGCCCCTCGAATATCAATGACTTTTTGATACCATTGGATATATAAACGTTACTGTAATTGTAATTAAAATTAAGCGAATAGTAAACGATCATAAACTGAAAAGTATATCTAACTCAAAAATCTTTTCCCTTTAAGCTTTAACATATTTTGTTTGAAAACGAGTTTGTTGAACTTGCTTTTTAAGATCTCTGATATTAAAGTTTGTGTACACTTTGTATTTTTTCATAAAATCTTATTTCCTACGCGGATTTGAATACCACTAAGGCTTATAATAGCTCATTTGAATCTTTAATAACATTTTCGTTCTTGTCATGAAATATGGTTGTGAATTTTTCGATTCGATGTTTGATTCATGTAAAGATTCATAACAAGCATACCAAATAAAAAAAAATCTTGTCATTTGAACATAAAAATGGCATATTATTCAAAATTAATTGCAATTAATGAAAAGGTAGTTCGTGCATAATAAATAAGACCTCATTACGATAGTTTAAATAGGCCAGTTACACATTCGTAATTTATATAATTTCAATGAAAATAAACATAAAACTAATTGAATCGTGTGGCAAGTAATTTTCCATTGTTCCTACGTTTTATTTTATCCAAGGATTCTTAAGAAAATAATTCTTAAAAGGTTTCCCAGAAATAAATATTAAAGTGAGCGTAATGAAGCAGTGGATAATAGCCGCAAATCTCTAAGCGGCGATGAAAAAAGTATGTGTCTTTGGAGCGTTAAAAGAGAGACAAGTATAGGGCAGTTAAGAATTTTGTCCTCAGAGCCTGATCAGTTCGCCGTGACGGGCAAAATAAATAGATATTACCGTGTTGCATTCAAATGAAGCGCCCGTTGAGAACACCGCAAAGAAAGTTGGCTTCTCGCTTTGAAATTGCGTTATCTTTATGAATTGGAAGAGGAAAATTTCCCTCCGATGTATTCTTATGTGAAATAGATTTCGGTTTAAAGAAAATTTGTATGTAAATTGTAAATGCTTTCGCAATTCTGCACGGGACAAGATTTTTCGTAGAGTTTACAATTTTTAAATCGACTAGTTAAATAAACGACTTAATTTATTAGATTGAAGTTGGATGGTAGATTCAACGCACGCATTCAATTCAGGCATTTAATTCGCACTTACTTCAACATAAAAAAAGAAAATACTGTCAATCCATTTTTCTAAAAGAAATTTATCAAAGGAATGTAATGTAATTTGCTCCATACAAAATTTAATGTGGGCTGAACGCCAGTGGAAAATAAATTTAAATTAACAGAAACCTAACATATTATGATTGTGCCCAAAAACGATATCCTATGGGATCCACGCTGATTAATATCTAAGTATGCGCCGGGCGTCCAACAATGTCCCATACTATACGATATCTTTAGCAGTACACAAATCAATAGTAATACAATTTTGGGGTCTCACATCTGGTTATTATTATGGGCTATCGTGATATGAATTTTGTAGGGTAATCGATACTTGTAGATTATCTTCCGAGATGTATTGAATATCAGTTAACTACTCGATTGGCGCAGTGGTAATTACAATGTCTATTGCGCCAGGGGGTTTAAGTTTGATCCACGAGAAAGTTATTATGTAATCAACAGTGAATTCTTCTGGTTTCTTGATGTAAATTTATCTTTAGTATATTAGCCGCGCCCCGTGGTTTCACCCACGTCATTTATCTGGACACTTCAGGCTTAAAAGTAACCTATATGTTATTCTGAACCCTTACCTGTATGTATACAAGTTTCATCATAATCGGTTCAGTTGTTTTTGCATGAAGTAACACATACATCCTACATCCTCAGAAACTATCATATTTATAATATTAGTAGGTTTAAGTATTCAAAGTTTTGGTGCATAAACAGCGCTGACACATATCACATTGCTGAGAACTTTATTGAATTTGTGAACAATGGTGTATCCTAGGTATACACCTAGCCAATCAGAGCATCGTTAGACCTTATTATTACCAATAATGTTATCCAGATTACTGGCCGCAGCGCTGGATATTTATTGCGGCATATTAATTAGGAATACTTCGTGCTAAAGACAGCAGATAAATTAAGGTTATTGGAATTTTCGTATAACGTTATGAAATTCTTTGCGTATCTGGTGACTGTGGAATTAGTTATAGTGCTGTATTATTGTAATATCGAATGTTTAGTATACATATTTGATTCAGAATAAGAAATTCTTGATTTTTTGATTATTTGTTTAAACTGTATTAATAGAAACATCAATTATCTATACATATAATAAAACAGTAACCGAACCATTTCTGTACATTGAATATTTTTCAAAAAGAGTAATTGGTATGCAATATGTATTTTCTATAGATACTAAAACCATGGTTAGAATTTTTTTTTTCTGTTTGTCTGTTTATCTGTTTGTCTGTTTGTCTGTTTATCTGTTTGTATGTGCGTCAATCACGTAATCACCGCTGGGCAGATTTTGATAAAATTGCACATGCTGATAGACCAATATTAGATGCAAATTATAGGCTACATTTTATTTGAAAAAAATATTTTTAGGGGTGGCTTCCCATACATGTAAACGGAGGGTAAAAAAATAAAAACGCGAATAAATCATTAAATAGGTGTCATTAGATAGGTCTTTAAAAATGAAATAGAGGTTTCTCAATGCGTTTTTTGCTAAAATAAATATTTTTTGTGATAAACGCTTCTAAAGTCGTGAAAATGACATACCACGTGACAATGTAAGGTTTTGATTGAGTTGCGGACATTTATTTATTTATTTATTTATTTATTTACTAAAGGTACGCCAACAATAAACACATATAACATTTATAATACACAATTTATAGATGCAACAGGCTTATGTATTTATCAATTAAAGGCATACACAACATTTGTCTAAAATCACAACATTATAATTATTGCAAATAGGTCATAAGAATATGTTAGGTTTGATCAAGCTAAAAATACATGCTAAACCGAATACAATAATAAGATGAATATCGAAATAAAATATACATTCAATACATTAGCTATTACTTTTATAAAGTAAGGCAGAAATAATTTTACGCTTGTATTGAGCGAGGGAGCCAAAAAATATGTCGAGATCCGGTATAGTGGTCAAAAATTGATTATAAGTAGTACAGATACGTGAAAGTGGAGCATTTTTCCCCAAGTTCGTTCTACTAGTTGCAGGACAAAAAAGAGTACTGATCGGTTTTCTGGGAAAGCCATAGGGAATGGGGGCATTAATTTCGGCAACAATAGCATCGCAGCTAACAACACCGTTAATACAGTTGCGAAGGAATAGGAGGTCATGCAATTTCCTTCGATCTCGTAGTGATATCATTTTAAAATGATTAAGGCGATCACTATATGGGCAGCGGTGAGAAATACCTTGTGATGAAAATGCCAAGTGCCTTGTGAAAGCCTTTTTATACTCCTTACGTATAGATTAAGACGTTAAAACAGTCAATAGATTCTCAAAAGTCTTCAAAAAAATAACTAACTCTTCGCCCGCGGCTTTGCTCGCGTGAAATACAATTTTCTGTATTTTGAAGAGGCGCGTGCATTGTGAGATTTTGGTCAAACCTATTTCCATAGAAAACTCTAGATATGCCATGGCCCTGCGACTGTAATTTTTTTAAACTTTGGTTGTGCGCCTCTAAAAATACAGAAATTAGTAGCCCACGGGCGGAAAGCTAGTTATAAAATAAAAAGAAAATAAAAATAGAAATACATAGTTATGGCTAAAGGCGATGACTCGGCATTCGCTTGCTTCGTCATAAGACGAAACAATGCTGTTTTTCAATTACAGTTATACAAAACAGACTATTCAAAGAAAAATAGAGTAATTTTCGAGATTCTGGAATTTTCAAAATTTCATCAAATACGATTCAGGTATTGCGTAAGAAATAAATATATAAAAATCAAATATGTTACGTTACATATTTTCTTTAATGATGATTGAATATTGTTAGTCATATAATGTATTTGGTTCATTATCTATTTGGCTTATCACCTATATTCACAAACAATACTTTTGTAACTAAAGTAAAACACTATGCGAAGTAAGATATCAATGCGTTGCAAATGACAAGTCTTTATTACAAAAACGATAAGACTTATACGTCAAATGACAAACCGCCACTCAAGTATTGTCTGTAAATGGGTTTATGGGCGTTGTGAGAACTCATAGTATTGTAAATTTGGGTGTAATTTTCTCGTTTCCGTTAATAGAAGTTTAATCTAAAATGTTTTGTATTCAAGTAAATAAAATGCAATATAAATCATTCGAGGTGTTTCGACAAAAGTCTAAACCAAAGATTAATTACAGTTCAACAAACTCGAGGCCAAATTCAATAATACAATGTAAAGTTTTTGACATAAATTACTTTTAAGTCCGTTTCGTCAAGTTTCCGCAAATGTATTGTTTTAGGTTCCTACTATTTACTACTTTGAGTTACGTGGTTATTTTTAACATTTTATTGTGGTTATTTTATATGATTGATAACGTTAAAGGAATAAAACTAAAAAAACAATTAGTTATTCATTTACAGTTTTACTTCGTTCCATCAAGTTAGCATATTTTAATCAGCTAACACAAATATTTACTACACAATCACACAATTATAATGACCTGTACTTTACCAGTGTACTTTCATTTCAAATCTATTTTTGTAAAAAGATCATCAATCAAAAACACTAATCGATTGTCAATTCCTAATTGACGATAGATTAACAAACTATCACTTGTATATATTAATTTATTAAGGGTCAAAGATCGCAGTTACAGCATATAATATGACACTAAAATTAATTTCCTCTGCAAGAATTTTATCCACGGGACGTTAACATTGCTGAAGGGTATTTCTTGCATATTACGGGCTTAAGTATATTTATTATATGAGATTAGTGGGGACTTTAAATAAAATTCTCGTGTTTAAACACGTTAACGTTGTTTTTCATTTACGTAGTATTTTGCGATTAGAAATTCTTTTTTGTAAAAGGAAACGTATGAGTAATTGGAAAAATTTACAAAGTATTATTCAGTAGATAACTAATAATAAACTATCACTGTTTATACTAAATTCCGTACAAATTAGTGATTTTTTTTCGTTAAATAAAGTAATTTTACTTAATAAAATCTATAATTAATAATCTGTAAGTTGCTTGCCATATTATACAACCGGGTTACAAAAAATAATTTATTTTGGAATTCTGTCCAAAGTAAAATTTATTTTTTACTATTTAGTGTGAGGAAGTAGGTTCTATTTTTGGTAAAACGTTATTACTTTTCCATTTTTAGTGACCAAGTCTTTATGTTGAGTGGTTGTATATATCTTTTAAACTTAACCGCAGAGCTTATTTTGTTGATTTTAGAAGGATTTCCCTGGAAAATCTTCCAGATGGATGATCAGACTTTGACCAAATTTCTATGGAACCATACAGACACCCTATTCTTTCGAATGCTAAAAGAATTTTTCAAATGGAACTACAAATGCTGGAGATATACGTTGACACATAAATAAACGGTTGAATTGTGAACCTCCTCCTTTTTTGGACTTTTGAAACACGGATAATCTATTATTGAATGCAAAAATGGGACTATAAATGTAGCAGATACGCGGTATTATACATATAAAAATGGTCGAATTGAGAACCTACTTTTTTGAACTTTTGAACACCCAGTAAAATGTTCTTTAAAATAAATTATTAAATAAATACTTACTCAATCTGGACAGCTTATAAACATCGGCAGTGTTGATCACGTCGATGTACAGCTGGAACTCCATGGGTGCTTTGTTGGAGTTGTACATCATCATGGCCGTTTTGAACGCATTCTGTACCTCATCGGAATCTTTTTCAAACGTCAGACCTAGGAACAAATGTTTGTGTTAAAATAGTGAACAATTTCGTAAAGAGTTTTTACAGTATAGCATTATTGTCTTTAAAATAGTGAAATCTGTCTTAAGTTCTTTTTATGGGAATACGTTTATGAACTGAACGGATTGTTTTGAGTAGAAGGAGGAGAACTAAGGGATCGATACCAAAGATTTTATACTAAACTAGCTGCGTCCCAGCTACTAGCCTTCCACGATAAATGGGCTATCTACCACTAAAAAAAATTTCGAATCGGACCATCAGTTCCTGAGATTAACGCGTTCAAACAAGCAAACTCTTCAGCTTTATAATATTAGTATAGATAGATATACTTTTCATAGTAGACGTTGAAATATCGAAATAATTAATTATTTATTACAATACGAAACTTGGTAATGTTTTCCGGAAAAGTTTTGTATTGTGACAACTGGGTTTTAAATTTTAAATAAACAAATATTTTAAGCCGTCTTTAAAAATTATGGATTTCACAATTAGTTTTTTTAAACACGATGTATAAAGATTTCCACACCTCATTCGTGATCAAATTCGATGAATCCTCAAACTATCAGATTTAATTACTCGCAATGGGCATTACCCCATTTGCAAACATTTATGTTATTTAATTATGCATGTGGTTGCAATATATTATGGGAGATAAACAGATATTAAATACTTTATGATTATGAGTCCTTGGAAATCAAGAATATTTAACAGACTTCCTAGAGACGATGGTCTTTTGTTAACTTTTTTATTTAAATTTCGATTTTACACTTTATTTTTTGCTTGGGAACTCATATTTCAAAGAGGTCTTATTTTCACTTTTTTGTGGGTTTCCTGTTTGAAACCGATATTAATAGAGGGAATACCTCAGAAATGTAGGCGCATAGGATGATTTTATTAGTTTTCTATTTTTTAAGAAATTAAGGAAACCATAACCAATTTATAAATCAACAAAAATAAAATAAAATTTATTTAATATTTTGAGGGTAGTTGCCTATCTTAGGACAACTTTTCTTAATGTTACTTTACTTACTAAAAATAAAGTTTCCTATAATGAAGTTTGTTATACAGGGTGGGCGGGGTTCGGATCACCTGCGGCTGTCTGTTGCAAAACGGTGTAGTTTTCATACGCACGGATGAGCGTTAGACGTCCGTTATTAGATTATTTTTTTCCAGTCTGTTAGGAATTTTACATTTTTATCGATAAAAAATTATGCCCTGAGAGCACGGAGTAATGCAGGGTAAATTTAATGTTGGAAAATAGAAGCTAACTTGCAAGTTATTATTTTGTGCACAAAATAAACAACAAACGTCGCCAACAGAATTCTGGACACCAGAGACCATCCAAGTAAGAGATATTATACAGTATGTGTCCAAATACAGGCCCAATCTTTATTTCCTATTACTCTAATAATCCGATTGGACGGAAGAGCGATAATGTTTAGATGAGCTTTTTGTAAACTGTTTAATTGAATTGTTTAATTTTATAATATGAGCTGTTTATTTACTTACACTTAATAAGACATACGAAGTATACCTACCTAACCTACCTAATTTTATTATTTGTATGATTTAAATAAAATTTCATCATTCTCTTTACTATTTTAATATATCTCGCATTATGCAATACTTTTTTACACACGTTGTCTATTTTAATATGTAAGTTGATTCTAAGAATCATAATTGTTATTCTTTGTTGTGCCAAACTAATTAAAAATAAAATAAAAATAAATCTAGCGCAGTATCGATAACTTACCGTGCTATAAGAGTTGCGAGAATCTTAAACTGATCAAAGCTCAATCATGATGTGTATAACACATGTAGGTAAAATATGATAGATAAATCGGCATTCAGACAACAGAAAATATAAATACTGCTAACTGCTACTGGAATCACCCCTCCCACAACCACCTACTAATTACCCCTAACAGATTGCTATTAATTCAATCGAATCGTTAAAATAGTAATAAAATTATTACATCCACAACTTTGTGCCCGATTTAATTTAAAGTATTAGGTAATATACGTCCAAACAGCGCATAACCGCAAATAATCGTGATTACACATGTGATTAGTAATCCAATAATATCACAATTAAATATTCCACGCAAAACTATTTTAATAAGAGATATTGGAACCAACCGTCATTATCATAATGAGCTTAATATCATCGTTTATTTATGAATATTGGGGTCGTCATTTCGTCCAAATGGTGTTTCCCAATTGTATTTTGATCATTTTAATTAGATTTCCTTAAAATTTAAAAGTTTTTACTCTTGAAAAGGACAATATTTAATAAAATAAATGACTTTATTATAGATATAAACTTGCATACAGTTTTATATTTATGGAGGTAGATTTAAAATACAAAAATATATCATACCGAGTACTATTACGTAACCAGCAATAGCATTCTTTGATGATCGGTCCTATTTATATAAACTACTACTTGGAAACATATATATCACATAATAGCATATCTTTCAAAGAAAAATGCAAACGTAAGAGTTTGCATTTCATGGATTTTTCTTTGAAAGTTTCTGAGAAGTGAAATAACACAAACGCTTTTTAATGTATATACGAAAAAAAATGCAGTGTCGCTTTAATTCGAAATTTTATAATCGAGGTCGGCATTTATTAACGTAAAGATAAAATACATATAAATGTCGAAGAACCAAAAAATTGGCCACGTTCTTTATTACTCTGTGCGAGCCAAGCGGCAGTTACTTAAATATATTACAATATGAAAAAAAACTTTATGTGAAATATATACGACTATAAAATGTATCGCTTGGCAGTCCAATATTGATGTTCAATCTCTGCATAGAAGTTACAGGATAATATTCTCTATATATATAAGTGTATAGCATAAAATTGCAACCGGTTATCCATAAGTTTTTTGTAATAAATTCACATAAATCAATTTTTTTTTTTATATTTATTCTATTCTATTCCAAAAAGTGCCACTTTCCACTGTTTGTAACAATGCATCTTTAAAATTATCCAAGAAAATTTTGATGTTTTTTTTAAATGAATAATTCAAGATAAAGGTGTTAGCAGCATAAGACTGGGTTCACACGGCGTCAGTACATTTTTATGATATTCGTTATTTTAACGTACACGTACCCGGTTGTTCACAGGGAAGATTTTCAGGTAATGTAAAAACGAATAGCGAACTTAACATAGTTAAACAAAACGTGTGAAAGTCGTACCGTGTGAACGAGACAATGCAATACTAGTCTAGTACTAAGAGAAGTCCGTTGTATATTCGTCTAAACTTGCTCATAAGCAATGTACGATTTTTTTGCCGTACAAGCTTAATGTAAATGCTATAGAAAATGTATATGCCTCTAAGTTATATGTTAAGACGTATATACTTACAAAATAAGGCTTAAATATCCAATTAATCAAATAAGTTGTATTCACTCAGATACATTCGCAGTGTAAAAAGTTTTGTTTTTCCACGCCCCGCAGATGTTAGCCACGCATCGGGTTTTTGTTCCAAAATTCTTTTCTCTATTCGTTCGGGACCGGTCATTTCAACTGCGAAATTATTTAATTCATTTCTTTCTATTGACCTTTTCTTTTATTCGAAATAATAGACTTGAAAAGCGTTTTATTCATGATAATCTTTTTCCTATGATTTCTTTCGCTTTCAATTATAAACTGAAGCTTATGTGTTAGTCTGTCTGTAAGCTGAAAATTTTCATCCGAATCCGTTTAGCAAATTAACAAATACAACATCAATATTCACTTAGATTTGCAGTTAAAATATTAGTATTTTTGCAACTAATTTTCCTATCATTATCACGTGTAGAATCTGTTAGAGAATTTTAAAAAGGTAGTTACGATCAAATTACCTATCTTTTAAAAGCAACTCAACTAAGTAAACAATCACTTCATTAATGCATTTCTTCGTAATATTTGCTAAACAAAAGGTAAACACAACGTAAAATGTACGTAGATTTAAGCAAAAACGTTCAACGGTTGTCGATAAGACAGCGGCGTTACCGATCGGAACAAAAATCTTCACATAACCCTAATACCGCTGGGTGTTCTAACAACAAAGATTCCAGAACGTTCTCTGATCCTAAGGGATACATTAAAGGAGCAAGGCCTCGGGCCACGGTACAAAGGGACATTTGAAGGTGGTAATGTTTAGTCATTGTCAGTGTAAAAGAATTTAAAACAATAATGTTACCTATGTTGAAATTGTTGTATTCGCAAAGGGATGTCTGCAACCGTTCTGAGATGTTAATTTTCAAACAGGTACAGGTAGGTAAGTATTGTAACAGAGGAAGAAAAAAACAAATCACTGCCTTTACTTTTTAGAATATTAGATTGATTCATTGTTTCGAAATTACAATTTATAAAACTTTTCAACGAAATAGAAATAAGTTCAATATGTGTTTCAAAAAATAATAATTGCTTAGTATAGATGACTTACTTTTATTTTAATTAAACGCAATCGTTTCATATAATTACGAAGATCCTGTCAAAAATAATTTAATTACAAAAAGTTACCTAACATTTATATGCCTTTATTAGTAAGCCTGCAACGTAAATAAACGCTAAGCCAAGTTAAGGTTCTTTTTTCTTTTTTATCATGAAATCTTCAAAACGTTCAGTATTTCGTAATATGTATTAGTTTCATTTAGATTCATATAGATATAAAAGATAAACAATAATAGTTGATAAATATTCTATCATGTCTTAGTAAAGAAAAATCAATTTAAAATTCCAACTGTCAAACTTTTCCTCTCAATAATAAATTTTTCAAACACCACACCGAAGTGGGGTCACAACAGAAGTTCACAATTCATTTCCTATCATTTAATTTGAGAACCAAACAGTAAGTTAGCAAGAACAGTGGCCGAACTTTGATTGATAAGTTAATAAATCTATACATGAGGCATCGGTGTGGGTTGTAGAAGTTGGGTTAGTTTGAAAATGTATTATATTTACTGTGTTTGGTTTGCGTTCATATTTGAAAGAGGTTATAAAATATTTAAGCGTCTCTGTTCTCGGTTTGTATTCTTTATATGATAGTTAAGTCGCTTCCAGCTGTCTGTCTATTTATATACTAAAATCTCAAACTACCTCATAGATTTTGAGGTTTTTAAATATAAAAAGTGATTCAAGAGTATAGTCACAATAAATGTGAGCCTGCAGAAGATTGGCGTGGATCAGTATTACAGTGTAATTTGTAAGGTGAGGGGGAGGGGGGCAGGGCGGAAGGCCTATGTTCCCATCCATACCCCTCTCCCTTCCTGTTCTACTCCTCTCAGAATTTCGTAGATGTTCATGGGCTGTGGCTATCAGTCACTTTACATCAGGTGAAGCGCATGCTCCACTTGCTGTAACCTAAAAAGAATATAATATAGTTTTGCACCCCTGCGAAGAAGGGAAGCTATATTTACAGATAACAGTATTCTAGCAATGGGAGGAAATGAGCTACAAGATTCTTAGTAACATGGTTTGAAAAGTCGACGTTAACGTTTATGTCTTATCGGTTGTAAGAGTCAAAAGGCAGGATGCCTTTCAAGGAAAATGTCAGTAGGAAATTATATTCTGAGCTGCACACAATTATTTACCTAAAATTAAATTTGTAAAATTAATTCTGAAGACAAAATTAATTTATTATATCAAAAGCAGGTTAATTTTATACGAATGAATGAAATGTTCAATATGTTAAAAACTTAAAAAACAATTAAATAGAATTTCTTGATATTCTTACCGATGAATGATTTGCATATTTTCTGCCATGAATTAAATTATTACATTGAATACGATCTACAGGATGTTCTAATCTTTCATAAAACCCAATTTATTTTACACGAAAATATTACCGTTTTTGCTATTTAATTAGGATTTAGTATTTTTCCAAAATATGACGTAAACGTGGAGCTAATTCGTTCGAGTTACGCTCCTAGCTATTTCCCAATGAACCTTTAAGGTATTGAAATATTTTCTTAAAGTTCACATTCATAATATGAAGTACCTAATAAAAATCAATAGTATTATTTATACAATATGGTACACATTAATAAGTTAATGTACACCCATACCGCACCAATATTAGCAAACAACTTAATAATACGGACGCCTTACAATAGCATCTTTATTGCCTTTCTTATTATATGGCTTAATAATTTATATAACTTATCGAAGAGTCGAGGGCTCTTTTAATATAATTAAGATAGCAACATGCACTTGATATGAGTTGTTCCTATGTTTTTATAGGTCGTGACCTATATGAGAATATTGTACAAATACTGAATATTTTTTCTAAAAACCTGATCGTACAGTGGTCAATGAATAAAACGGATTTCGTATTTCTCACTACGTCTATATTATTTCTCTAATATTGTAGATATATACTTGATTAGCGGTTTAAACACGTAAAAAGAGTAGTAACATAATAATGGGTGATAGATTGATAAATATAGGATATATTTTCTTCCTCATAAACCTGCGTATTATAATCAACTGGCTGATCCGCGGGGCTTCGCTCCCGTAACATAATGTTGGATAATATATAGCTTATAAAATAGAACTTATGTTATTTGTGGACAATATAGCTTTCCAATGATGAAAGAATTCTTCAAATAGGTCCAGTACTTTTTAGCTCATGCATTACAACCAAACAAAAAAACAAAGTTTTTCTCTTAATATTAGTGTAGATTATACAACCGTTTTCTTATTATGATCTCATTTGTATTCACAACCTTCACTCATAGTTACGTGTATGGTCTTGTTACGCGTACTTTTCAAATGCAAGTGCTGTATCACCAACGCATTTTCCGTTACATAAAGGAAAACAATCCGAGTTCTCAGTTAACGCAAGTCCTTTGTCAACCCTGGTTAGATCATTAGCCGTTGCAAACAATCCAGCGGATTTATACGGAGCTATGATTGAACATCCTGTATGTGTGGAGTGACGCGGGATTAATGTATGTCTGTAAATAAATGTGAGGCGTATGTCAGCGCGGCGTCGTCTAGTCTCAGGATGTACATATTGGAGTCGCCAAATACGCCGAATATTCAGAGCACCCTGTATATGTTTGGGGTAATGGCGTAGGTTAATTGAAAGTTTTTATGAGTGTTTCGTAATCTTTTTGACGATATGAATGCATTAAAACTAAGTAAAGTCAATAATAATTTTGAGCTATTTAAAGCGAGCGCATTTTACTATTTATTAAATGTTGTTGAAGATAATCAAAACAGACTTGATTGAAACAGTTGAAAAATTTAAAAACAGATTGTTGCTCAAGGTTTCGATTAGGTATCAGGTATATGATAGAAATCGCTTTACAGCGTTAAGGCTGCCTATTGTACGTTCCTAGTTTGTACTTTTTAACTTTACTATTGTATTGTATTCTATTCTTTTCTATATATATGATATAAATAATATTAGAATGAAACAAAACTATAATAATAGTACTAAGTTAATATTTTTAAATAAGAAGTATTATCAGATAGAGGTACATTGGAATGGTTTAATTATATTACTATGATCTCGAAGATTTAAGTTTAAGTTATTCAAAAGATCATCGATACATTTACAATTATATTTACAATTTATCAACGCCCATTGGCAGCTCAGCAAAATTAATGAGGTAAAGTGCTAATTAATTTTCCATTTGATGATCACGAGTTCACACTTGTCGCAATTAAAAACGTCGGTTCATTTCATGCGCAGTAATTTGATTGGCTTAATGCACGATAGATCACCGTTAAGTGCTTAATTATTTTCGAAAATTAATGGCAATTTTATGACGAATATGGGTGTCTGTTTTGATGTAGATGCGAGGCGTGATTAGTGCAAGGATAACTATTTTAGACACATTTGTTTAATGACTATCTCGTTTCGAGAATTACTGCGGCACTAACTGAGATAAGCTTGCAACGGGAATATTACTATACCTCCGCAGAAAATCTGTGTTAAGTTATATACTGAACGTTGAGAGGTTCTACTTTTTTCACTTCATTGGATTTGCGAGCTTCGTTGGATAGGCAAGCGATGCAAGCGATTCACCTGATATTAAGTGACCGCAACCCAGGAATATCTACAACATCATTGTCGCAGATGCCTTGCCGGCTTGGAAGAAGGGGGAGTCAAATAAGACGGGAGAAGAATAGGATGGGAATACAGATCTCTAGGTCCCTACAATACTGTTTCACGCCGATCTTCTGATGGGGGGTGGTAAAGTCACCGGCGGGAGTTTGGCCTAATCGTGAAAGGGTGGAAAGAGGGTAGCGACACACGTCTTCTAGCCCATCGCTACAATAGGTTAACATCTTACCATATACTCCTACTTTTCTTTGAAGATGGTAATGCAGCAGTAACACTTTCTTGTTGCAGTCTTATTCCATCAGAGAAAAAATCCAATGAAGAACCCAAAATTAAAACGGGACTTACGGGACTTTAGGTTCTTAATAAAATGATGGATATTTTTGCTACAAATTTCAATTATTATAAGACAGACAAGTTTACTACTATGGGACATTTAAAATTCAAACGGTATTTTTATTCGACTTTTTGAGTGTTATTAAATATGCAAAAACTTTGAGCAATCAAAAATTTTTACTGTAAAAGTCCGTCATTCGGGACCAATTTGAAACGAGGGCATGTTTATAAGTTTAATTTTTATAATCTTACAAATTATTTAGTTTATGAAATAATTTGACTCTAAAGATATTAATTAAGAATAATTTCTGTTTCGAAAATGCTGATTTATGACTTAATTGTACCTATTATCAATTGAAATAAAAAAAAAATCGAAAAATAAAAACCACCACCCGAAAATATTGTTTTATTACCATTAATAAAAAAAAAACTCAAAATTCTACATCGACATAATTCGTCTTTTTCAAGTACTATCGAATGACTAGAACAGCGTTACGACTTACTTTTTCTCGTTCCAAATTATAGTGAAACTATTCGTTCAAAATGAAATTAAATTGATCGAACAATGTTGATACAAAATTTAATTACTCCAGCAAAGTTTATTATTGGATACATTGTGTCCCAACGACAGTAACCAAAATTTTCTTTAAAGGGTGACAACAAATGCACTATTATACGGTCACGTCAATTAAAACACAGACGTATGCATTTTAAAACTACAAGATCACAGAAAATCGTTAATAATATTCGTATCAGTGTAAGATCGTTTGAGTGCATTCAAATATAGTGAGACTTTAATATTTAGAATCAATAATTTAAACAGGGGAAACGATATTATGTCGAAGATAAAGTTTAGCGTTAAAATGTCATTAAAAAAAAAAAAAAAAAAATACGGTCGAATTGATAACCTCCTCCTTTTTTTGTAAGTCGGTTAAAAATTGGATAGATATTTTTAGAGTTATTTCGATAGACATGTTTGGTGTCATACTCTTTTACGGTTGCCATATATTTTTGTCATATAGGGGAAATGTAGCATATAATTCACAAAGGTTGATTTGCTGTCCGACTTTTTTAGAGGAGTCCATGTATTGAAGGATCAATTGCCTGCCTATTGGACTACATCGAGAATTTGAATTCCTTTTAATATCACTCATTTAGTTATAGGTAAGAAAAAATATTTCATATATTGAGTAAGAAAAATGAAAGGTGGAAGTTAAGTTGAAAATAAGTCCAATAATATAAAATGCTACGTTTTATTCCCGTCATGTCTAAGACTTAGGTCTAGACCACCATTTGTTTTAATAAAGTCTGGTGCTTCGAGAAAAATGTGATAATTTATATGACGTACACAGAGTAGCATGGCACAGAGAAATTGTGGAAGTTTTTATGCTTTCAAATTATGAATTTTTATTTTCTTCTGAGTGGAGTAACTTTACATCTATTATTCAAAGATTTGTAACATTTTTATTGTATACATCATATTAAGTATATTTTTGAAATTCGTCAGGAATAATGCTTGGTGGTCATAAATACTACAATAATACTCGGCCAGTGTAATTGTTTTTGTATAAGCTTAATAAAATTGTAGAAATGTGACGCGGCGCGACGTGGTTAAGCTTTATATTGAATTGAAAGAATATACTTTATAATTTAATCAAGAATAATAGTCAACAATAATTTTCAGCGGGCCAATGATTTGTAAAGAGTGTCTTTTTTTTCTTTACTACTTACTTTGTACGTTTTGTATGAATTTTTTGGAAACGTTCAACCAAATAAAATAAAATTACGATCGCTGGCAGTGATAGTAGACTAAGTTTTATAAACAAACACACCAACGATAAGATACTTCGTTCGACTTTATGCGGACACGTTCAATCGAGCGCGGCGTGGAGTGGCCAACAAAGATGTCGAGATGTCTCCGACAGTTGGACATTTGTTTGCGATTCCACCAGGCACACCCTTTGCCTATCATTGTCTTAGCAGAGGAGCCGACCAGAGCAATATGTAGTTGCAATATTGTAGGGTGTTACATTAGTATTTTCAATATTTATAGTTTCCGACCGCGGCTTCGCACAGGTGGACTACTATACTATCTTCAGTTGGATCAACCTGCACAAGTAAAATTTGGTTAAAATCGATTAGTTTAGAAGTCCATCGCGGATAATTACTATGATACGTTTTTAAATATTTTATATATATTATTAAGACTAGCCGCGCCCCACGGTTTCACACGCGAAGAATAAGATAACGTGTCCATCAACATCTCCACCAATTATGAGCAGTAACATTTTAGGATATTATATAATGTACAATTTCATAAATGTTTATAGGATGAGATTAGACTAGTAGGCAGACTCAAAGAACATTTTTCAACCCTCTACCCAAACCTATTTGAGACATTATAGGTATTGCTCGTTCTGGCACTGTTAAGCAAACATGGCCATTCCCCTAACACTTTCTGCATCCTAGAGCTCTCCACATCAATACACTCAGCGTGATATATTTGCAGAGGAAGGTACTGTGTGTGTTTGCAATTTGATAACAGTGTACACTAGAGATTTCATTTATACTTGATAGCATCTATACGTCGCTCTTGCACTGTTAAGTAAACACTTCCATTCCCCAAACAATTTCTGCATTCATCGCCTTTCCGCATCCATACACCAAGTGTGTCAGAAGACGTTATGAGTGTGTTTGCATTTTAATAACGATCTTTACTGGAGATTTAATTTAGTTGATAGGTCGTTCTTGTAGTGTTCTATAAACACGACCATTCTCCAAACATTTTCGTCTTGCTCAAGTACGTAGTGTGGTATATTTGAAAATACGTGGAAGATATTACTTGTGAGTTATAGTATGTTAGAAACGAGATGTATTTGAGATTTCATTTTAAATTTCGATATATTCTTCATTTTTGCTTCGTCAATCTTGTCAAAAATAGTCGGTCTGGTAGCATTTAGATGACGAATTTCCCACTAGTTCCTTTATCCGATCTTATATTCGTTAGAGCGGGATTATATTTTTATACCTATATAATTGGTGCTCTGTTTTCCAGGTGAACTTATGAACGGGTTTATATAATTTCTCTAAGATTAATTAGTGACTAACTAAGCTCGGCTACGCTTCGTAGTGGTAACCGTAGAAACGGTTGCTATAGTAACGAAAGGAATAATTACGGAAAATTATAAGTGGTCCGAATCGATTGAAATTCCCCGTTCACGTTCAGAGAAAC
>LQNK01001072.1:650027-679991 GCA_001586405.1 Phoebis sennae
AAAATTATACGTGTAACTATTGCCTCTAAATAACAATTGATCTGTGAATCGGATCTAACATCTGGCCATGCCCCAATAGTGCTCGCGGGTCTTCATGGGTTATTCGTATTTTTTCTAATATGTAACCAACTAATGTTAATTCGTTTTAAAAATAAAACGGGTCGTTTTACTTACGAACAGTACACTATCCTACTAGGCGTAAGTCTAAAGTGTATCTATAATATACGTGGCGTTAACATAACTACCAAAACTTGGTTTCGATTGGTCTTATTACTATGACGCTCCGTCGCTTAGAAACCGGGCCTTAGTAGAATAAAAGAGAAATTTAACGTTCACAAAAAGTATGTGTAAAATTTTGTAAATAAAATCGTCGAAAATATCACTCGATTTTTTTCCAATTTAATGAATTAGAGATACTCGTAGATTCAGTAGAAATTTATGATTCCTAACAGTTGAATATTAATTCCGAATATTATCTGGTAAGAGGATGATCTACTTAGATTAATTGCAATTTAAATTATTAATAAGGATGACTTAAGATGAATTTCAAAACCTCGGTCTCAAAGCAAAAACTATGACTGTATAAATATCAGTTTAATTTAATTCGATTATCTTATAAATGGCAAAGTTGGGGGTTACGTATTTAAATTTACGTTCCAATAATGAAATAAATAATCGATTCAATTTATTACGGATATCTAAAGATTTAAGAGACATCCATTCACCACGAAACCAGTCTTAAAACTGAAAAGTTTGTATAAATGGGTATAAATCTTCATCAATCGTTCTGTGAGTCAAAAGACATTTACGGATTTTCACCAACGTTTTCTTCATTTTGACGTCATGATAAAAAATATAATATAGGTAAAGAAATAGGTACATATATGCTTTGAACGTTCATTTCTGAATTGATTAAAATTGTTAAGATTTTAAGGGATTTTTATTAAAACTATGATGTTATTGTACAATTTAATATTAATAAAATTTTAATTTAGTTTTAGAGCGATTTGACGTGTAGAACAGTTTTTATGTAAAATGAGGTTTTTAAATGATTACTTACCAAGAGTAACTGCGGCGTGCAGGTTAGGTCCTTTCAGTGCTGAAACAAAGGATTATTCATTAAAAACACGAAATTTTATAACAATTAATATACATTTTTAAGGAATTTATATTCTAAAAATGACTGCATTATATGTGTGGTGCATTTATATTACTACAATTATATATTTCAATTTTTAACAAATGCCTTTTTTATTGAAAAAATATACTATACATATATTATTGATGTATAAGATGTTTTTAATCTTATAAATCTCTGCTCAATAGCCAATTTAACGACACGAATACTCAAATAATATAAACATATTCGTTTGAAATTTATATATCTCCTCATTAATAAATAGTTGCAATTTAAAAAGTGTTAAAATATTACAATTATTAACGAAAATCGTTATCATTTTCCAACGAAAAGACTCGCAGATTCGTAATAGCATTATATCAATAACACAATAACTATTATGATTATATCAAATCCACTTCGCAGAACCCATAATCAATGTTATATTATGTTTCAATACATTAGCCTGACCTAAGTGCTTTTTCCGATAATTACCCTGTGTTATCCAAGAGCAAAGCATCATATAACAATGCACTAAAATACGAAACTGTGCCTGTATCCGCTTAGTAAATAATTAACTTCGGCCAGTAATATTTAGTCAAATATCGGTACATAGGCGCACTATACGAACGGGGGTGCCATGCGGTCACATTCCATTTAACTTTAGAAGTCCAAAACCGCTGTACATCTTTATGCTATAACGAGAGTGGTTATGAATTTAATTAAGCCCCCGTTGATGTAAGTAGAAGTAATGAATATGAAATTTGACAGTTATATGCTTCGGGCTTACATTCGCCGCTCTTTGCTAAATTAGTCCAATTTTAATTTAATTTAAAGCGATGTATTTCGTGGTTAATATAATTGGCGACTCGATTGAGTGTGTAGTGATTGTATGGTAGTAATAGATCGCATGTTGAGGGTTTGATGAACATGGTTGTGATAAAATGCGGTTTTCTACTATCAGGGTAGTACTTTTCCCACGTATGTAATAAGAAAACAATATGATAGTCATACGGTATCAATATCAAACAACAGTTTAAGTGCAGTTTTTTGCAATTAAATCGAACAAAAGACTTTCTTTATTTCAATACATATAACCATTTGCGAAAAATTCATTTTCGAAATACTTGTCGATATGTTTCAATAATTGACATTCGTTTGTAAATGTGTATACATTTATTATTCAAAATGATTGTTCCAATTATTTTAAAGGTTCTTCAGTTAGCATCGATCACTTAATGCTCATTCAATTTAATGTATAATTTTATTACATAGGGAATATTGTGTTTTTTAAACGCGTTGATCTTCAAAACTATCGGATTTATTTTATAGGTAAAATTCAATATGAAAATTATGCTACGCAAGCGAAAGCGACGGGGACTGCTAGCAAATAACAATATCGAAATTGTTCTTTGACAATTCCTGGCCTGTATTCCCATCCCATTTCTTTCCCATCCTATTCTAGCTCCTTTCCCAAGTTCCTATTACACAAGTCTGCAAAAGTAAAAAAGTTAAAAGCTGTTTTGACTTTTTTAGGTAATTCTTACGTTTTTGGGTGTGCTGAACCCGAAAATAACTTTAATTTTGTCATAGAACGTCGAGTTTTTTAACAATTTAGGTATCTATATTAAACAAGTCCTCATCGTAAAATGAACGATAATAATTGATTAAATATTTTTTTTTACTTAAAATTGCGAAACAAAACTTATTTTTTATTTAAAATACATTCATACTAAGCACTGGCACATTTCTTTTCCCCTTGAGACTCTTTTTAGTACATTTTCGCTTGTAGGAAGCATTTGGAAGGTCTCTTTCAAGCGTCCAGCAGTACCTAGTCTGCCATTATTGAGGCGCTCCACCGTCCCTGGTCTTTTTTTCCATTTCCTTAATATCTTAGTGAAATCGTTTACCTTTCTCTTCACTCACATCTTCTATATTTTCTGGAAATTTGACGAGGTCGGAATAAAGAAAATGTACTTTAAGACTCATTAGGCAACCTAAAGCTTTTTTCAGGTTTTTAACATTCATTTGATGATTTGCTTGTAGTTAGGGTCCTTACAAATTTCTCTGCGACCTCTTTAAAGGCAATCCACCCTTTTTTTGAGGATCCACCATAGTTTTGATGAGCTATGGATCAGCAATAAGCCAACAAAAACACTATCCCTTAACTTCCTCCCTTAACTGCCTCTGAAAGACCTAGAAATTGTGAAACTAGGTATTTGAACCAATTTCCATCGCTTGGAAGAGCCTTTACAAATACTTCATCAATCCCAGCTTATGTTAAGCGGTGGTAGAAGAATTTCATGAGGAGGCACTAAAGTTTCATGAAGGACGTAATTTTCGCCAACTATAAGCTCCCTTGGAGGCCAAAATTTTTGATCCAGTGATTTACTCGGTCTCTAATGTCCCATAGACACAAAAGGCAGGCAAGTAGTGGCTTATATACAAAAGGAAATTGTTACCAAAATAAAATTATACATATAAAATAAAAACTTCAAGTTAGCCCAAAATCCCCTTTTTACGATTTAATTTTGCGTTTTTCTAAATAACTTGACGTTCTGGAATTTTTTGAGTATTTTTTTAGTTTTCAGCACACTTAAATACATATAAATCAGTTTAAAACAGCATACAGACAGCATTTTTGTTGCAGACCTGTGTTATTAATCCTCTCCTTATCCCCTTACCGTCCTTCAAGCCGGCAAGGCATCTGCGAAACTTCGTCGTAGATGTTCATGGGCTGCGGTCAGACACTTAACATCAGGTGAACCGCATGCTCCGCTTGCCTGTATAGCATAAAAAAGACGAACCACAATAATACATACATATTATTACATACACTACGAAAATGGAAATCGAATTGATTCTATCATTTATCTATGTCCAGCAGGCCTATGTCCAGCAGTGGGAGTCCAAGGCTGAAAAGAACACACAAACGGAACGAAAACAAAGAAACGTATCCACTTTAAATATTAGTATATTCATTACGTCGTACTAATCCTGGTCATATAATTCTTCGTTATATGGAAATAAATCCCGTGTAACTAATTGTGCACTATTAAACTACATCATGCGACTCCGTGTAAGCACTGTACGTCTCATTAACCACCCAGGAATGATTAACAACGTGCCCCTTATTATTAATTATACTAAAGATCATACATTATGCAGGTGTGTTGACCGAGCGTAATCTTGGCTTAGTTAGTGTTAAAAGTATAGGTATCTTAGTCCTTAAGTTCAATATTTTGTATGTGATATTTCTTAGATTGATTACCATTTGTGAAATCTAAAAGTATATATCTTAGACTTAGGTTCAATAAAAATGTATATTTCGTAGATTGATTACCGTTTGTAAAATCTTTTAAGTATATTTTTAAACAGCGATGTGGATAATCTATAATGAAGTTAAAATCCCGTGCTTTCAAAACATAAAGGAAGGTTAGTGGCATTTAGAAGACAATTTTCTACAGATCTTTTTGAATATAAGTAAAATACCACATTGCTTTAAGAATTTTAAAAAATGTTGACGTCGCAATATAGATTCTATACAGGGTTCTACATTAATCATTATTAGATATTTTTGATCTAGACATTAATTTAATTAAATCAAGTATAGTTATTTCATCAAAATAGTTAATACATTTTTTTAATGGGACACTGCTCATCTCGCTAGCTAGCTAAGTAAACCTGTGTTACGAGAGTCAATTCATTAATATAATAAATCGTAAATAAGAAATTGAGCAATTTACAAAATGATTTATAATTAATAATATCACTTAGGTTTAAAGCCTGCTTAATTATTGAAACACTCCAAAGATACAGTTGATTCACACTCGGCATTTTATGAAAGGAAAACTAAATGGCGTGTCAAAAACATTACGTACTTAAAAGTTCCGGCGAAATTTCTGGACGAGCGTGAAAACTTATTGAAGAGAATTTTTCAAAGAAATTCTCCGTTCCGTTAGAAGGGCGCAGACAGGTAAACGAATAAAAGGTCTTAAGTGTTCTGAAGAAAGTCTGGGCAACGATAGAAGCTTGCGTTTATATACTGTTTTAGGTGGTCCAGAAATGTATGAAACTTTAATCATTAAATCCGTGTGTAGTTATAAAATTTTAAATTACAAAGATTTATGAAGTGAATGTCGAAAAAAAAGCTGTGAATAATAAAATACATTTTTGACATTTATTTTTGATTTGAAATAAAAATTATAAGTTTAACAATACTCATTTATTGCGTCGACAATTTTATCTAAATACTTGACCGCTATTAAAAATACGCCGTAAGGCGAGATAATTGCCCTCAGAGTAATATAATAAAAAAATTGAATAAATAAAGATTTATTTCATCCTTTATTTTCTGAAAATAACATTTGTTACCCAGAAACGATGCAATACATTGAGATCAAATAGAACTGTACAAAATCAAAACTAGATCACACAAGTTGAATGCCAACTGAAAAAAAATAGAATGAACAAAGTTTACACGTTATTGTCCTAAGTTTTTTGCTCAACATAATGCCAGTCCACAAAAACCGGGCAGCGTACCGCAACGAATAACTACGACTTTGAAATATACCGTCAAGTATGATTCTCCCGACAATGCGACAAGCACTTTTAGTAGAACTCATAATTTACTCCGCTTTGTGATTTTTCAGCGCCGACACGATGAGTACAAACCGAACTTGGGTCACTTCTCAGCCGTGTCTCAGTGATTTTGTGTCAATTTTCATTCTGCAAACTTATGAGTACTCGCTCTGTGTTTCTGAGCTACTATTTTTCTTCCTTAGCCAACGATTTAGGAAAATGTTTTTACTAGAGCCATCACTTATTTCACGTTGTGACATTGTTCACTGTCTCCGCATAGTTTTGTGTAAATTTTCCTTTCTTTACTTTATGAGTATTTTTGATGTGAATGTTTGTATTATGTAGCTATTTGACTTCACTTTGTGATTTTTCACTGTTCTAACTCGACGAATTCGGTCACTTTTTAACCGTGGCAGTGATTATGTCTGTCACTTCTGCATTCTTCTTCTAATGAGCACTCTTCAAGGATATGTCTATTTTAGGCAACTATTTACACTTTATGGTTTTCACTGCGCTGATCTTACAAGTACAGACCGAACTCGGTTAATTTCTTAGCCGTATCTAATAGATTTTTCTCAAGTTTCTAATAGTAGTGCGTATTAAAAGTTTTTGTACATGATTATAAAATGCTAAAGTATTTTTGGTCTAGGTTCTTGCATATTTTAAAGCTACTTTAAATTGATTCTATATTCGATACCAGGAAATTTCAGCGCATATGGCGATAAACTCACAACGACACGCTAATTACTTAAGTTATAATCAAAGGATTCCACATTGTTTTTGTGATAAGAGTTTTGATACAAATCATTAGGATGCTTCGGTCTAATGAACGTATTTATAGATGGAAGACAATTAAATGAGGAGGATATAAAATCTTATCTACCTTTTATTTCAAATAAGCTAGCAGAATAGTTCCTCTAAGTTAATGGGAATAAGAGGTCCATCATTTGCAGTTAAATTAACCCAAATATTTGATTTAATAGGACACACAACATATAAGTAAGGAACTCTTTCACAGGAACAGTAAATTTCCCTACAACCAAATGCACCACTACTTCCAAATTACAGATGATTTACGTGAACCCATTATGGGTTCACGTAAATCGACCGAACGAAAACATCCATGTCCATTAAAAACTTCGGATGCATCGGAATCCGATTTGTAATCTAAAACGATTTGAATATAGCAGCCGAACTTTTCTGACGCTCAACTCATTAATTCGTTCTACCCGCATGATGTCCGTATGTTGATCCACACATCGTTAGGAAATTTGTCAAACTAATACGAAGTTCTATCAGGGCTCCGGGCTTCCAAATCTCAAACGTTTGGCTAATTAATGAAAACTATTGTTCTGGATGTAGATAAAAGTTTGGTATTTTGGGTGAACTATTTGGAGTTTATCAACGATTATCAACGGGGGATATTACTGGGTCTAGACTAAAATGACCCTTATGCCGTAGAAGAGTAAGAGCCGTTATTGCCGGTAAGTAAGAGAAAAGAGAACTTATATAATATCCTGAAAAAATCAGCAACATAATTTGGTCGAACGACAAAAATGGACGAACTTTACAGATTAGTTATAACATCCATCCAATGTAATTACGTAGTTCCTGCATGACATTTGAAAATTTTAGTACAAGAAAAAATTTCAAAGGTATCTTATCATGTATGCTGTGGATACTCATGAAGCAAGACGGTTGAAATATTTCCAAGTAAGTATATTTACTAATAGCTAATCCGCGCGGCTTCGCTTCCGTAGCAGTATGTTATATAATTATCTAGTCTATAAAATATAGCCTATGTTACTTGTGGTTAATGTAGCTTTCGAATGGTGAAAGAATTTTAAAATCAGTCCAATAGTTTTTTTTTTCATTAATTACAAACAAAACCTTTAAATATTACAAGTAGCATAGAGATTTGATTCACATTGTAATACAATTACTAGTTTGTATTTCCACATTTCCGCGTTGTGATGCCTACTGTACCAGGTACTACCCAGTCTTACAGAATTGTGGAATGCAGGTGTCTTACGCGGCCTTGCATTTCTCTCAAAGATTTCAATATAACCGTCTGAAACTACTCTAAGTCAAGATGCAAGATTATTAAGTAATATGTGGTATTGTGGTTTAATATTGTTTGAAGAGATAGCTAGAGAGTAGCGGTACCTTTAAAGATTTCAAATATATAGGATTATTGGAAACTAGTATTCCCTGAAGGATGTTATAGAGAGTTAATATGCAATAAAATAAACCATATTTATATTCCACAAATATGCAGTATTCAAGATGTTCGCATTGCAAGGGTTCTTTAAATTATATTTCTCTCTAGCTATTACAAGTTTATTTATATCATATTTTCAAAGCGAATGTATTAAAATTTCAGTTTTTCTCATAGCTGATACTTTTTCCCATTGCTGCACCTAATTTGAAGTTAAAAAATTACAAACAGTTTAATTCTATTCATAACTTTTTGCTCCCAGAAAACGGGTGAAAAATTATTATCACGCTAAATAAATAATTTATCAAAAAGTCTATACTAAAACTTCAATTTGGTTGATTATAATATTGATATACGATATGAAGTTACGATCAGCCACTGTTAGTAACGTATATTTATAGCTTCACTTGTTATGTTCTAAGACGCGTGATCTACACCTGTTTTATATAACTTTACTAGCTGCGCACCTCGCTCGCTATTGCTCCCGTGGGAATATCGGGATGATATATAGCCTATAACCTTCCTCAATAAATGGGCTATTTAACACTAAAAGAATTTTTCAAATCGGACCAGTAGTTTCTGAGATTAGCGCGTTCAAACAAACAAACAAACTCTTCAGCTTTATAATATTAGTATAGATTCTTATAACGTAAGCCATATATCACGTTTGCATGTAACTCTTCTCTAATCGCCGTATC
The DNA here is from genome assembly GCA_001586405.1 of Phoebis sennae. Lineage (NCBI taxonomy): Eukaryota > Metazoa > Arthropoda > Insecta > Lepidoptera > Pieridae > Phoebis > Phoebis sennae. The sequence continues at coordinate 658,642 of LQNK01001072.1, forward strand.
TAACCCTACAAGTCAATTACCTCTTCACGTTTGTTAACGCACATAGTTCCCAAGTATTTTAATCAATTTTCATTACGCCACCGGATAGAATTAAGCTTCGAACCTATTCCACCTCTACAGGTGGTAAGCGTTTTAATTTAGTTGCATTATACCGAATACTGGAAACTTGAATTATCATTCGGCGTTATGCGACTAACTATCCATTAAGCGTGATAAATACATCATTAGTGGAAGCTTCGTTGAAATATTATTTCAGAAATTTCTAGTGGATATTCGTGTTTTTTAATGATTATTATAAAAATGTAATCGTGATTTTGATACTCACTTGTAGAGATCATATTTTAAAATAAAATCAGGTGAATGTTGCATGTGCGCTGTATTTCAAAATATCGAAGTAAATCACACTTAGAAGAAAAATAATGCAGTATTCGAAGTCGCTCTTTTTATAGCAAATATTATGGCTTTGGGTGGCGGTGATCACTTCATATTTGAACCCTTACTTTGAGTAACGCTTACAGAATAGTTTAACTCGTCTATTGTGCGGGTTCCTATTGATAGCAATTTCATGGTTGCTGAAAAGCGCAAAAAATATTGTACGAGAAATTTTGGTTCACTGTAGCACCATCGAGGACGTTGTAGAATTATTGGCCGCAAAAGTTTTTTACACTAGGCGAATAACGGCGTCACTTCAAACTTATTTCTATGCCATAACTAGCGACCCGCCCGGGCTTCGCACGGGTTTAATGGATGATATTATACATAAAAACCTTCCTCATGAGTTACTCTATCTATTAAAAAAAACCGCATCAAAATCCGTTGCGTAGTTTTAAAGATTTGAGCGTTCATAGGGACATACAACATGACACATGACAGAAAAAGCGACTTTGTTTTATACTATGTAGTGATAGGCAATGGAGCATTGGTTCACCTGATGTTAAGTAACTACCATAATCCGTGGGATTTTTTTACCTCTTTACCAGGGATTAAAACCTGGGTTATTTCAGGGTTTAATCCCTGAAAGACTGACTGATGTTACAAAACACTAACCTGTAGTGTTACAAAACACTAACGCACTAACATGCACACCAACGAGACAGATAATTAATGATACTTACTGTCTATACATCTTAATAAATATGGTTTATTGAATGTAGCTTGAGGTAGGTACGTTATTTTAAGTTAGTTTCCTCGTTAAATAATATCTTTAATAGAATCCACCATTTTAAAAAGGCCTGTTTTAACAATATTAAACCTATACTTTATGAAAAACTGTTATTTAAAATCATATTTTTTACTAATACCTATTCATGATACTTGCATAGTAGAACGAATGTTAAGCATTTTTAAAAAGGAGGTCAAATACAATTACATCCGTCGAATTGGTGCATAGGGTAGAGCTCTCCTCGCTCTCATATAAAAGTTTCGAGGGAAGGAATATGATCAAATTCAATTTAAAATTGTCTAGTTGTAGGTAGTTTTTATTAGGGATATTTGCCTATTTGTTTGTTTTCATAATATTCTTAATAATAATAGTATATTACTTATACACTTGACTTGTTGGTCTAGTGATTGTATCTTTGACTACAGATCGATAATATCTCCTGCGCAGCTGGCTAGTCTCAGTAGAGATTGGCCAGGGGAAAATTGGTCAGGGGAGCTTTTATATTACGTATGCCGGGTTCCTATAAAAATAAGACGAGTTGATTTACTTACGGATAGTGCAATATCCTGCTAGGCTCCTCCTGTACTCCTCTCCTTATTTAAAAAAGGTTAATGTTGTGGTAAAGGTTGTTTGGTAGTGATTTTAGGGATAAGACCGCCTATTATTAAAATTAAGGTCTCTACTTTTAAGATATTGTGTGATTGTCAGTGTCAAAGGATTTATAATTAAATAAAATATATAATTAATGCTCATGAGTATACATAACAATTACCCTAGAATGGGTGCTCAGTTTTACACCACGTGTCATAGTCTTCATGGCAGATTCCCATCGGACCATTAGTGTAAATGAATAGTGATTAGAGAGTGCATCTGTTTGTACCAATTTGAGTTTTGGGTGTACTTGATATTTAGAGTGACTAAAATTTTGTAAAATTTTCCTTTACTGGCTGTTGCTGGTGCTTAAGTAGATTTGGCCTCACCGCGCCCGACCGGCACACGCTTTCGATGTGAAATCTTTCATATAAATACAAAGAAACCCGAAGACCCGCGGTGCTCCCTTCATGAACCGCGCCCGCTCTCAGTGTGAATCTTATTAAAATTCTGATTAACACGATTCACACTGAATATACATATTCTAAAATTATCAAAACCGTCATTAGAATCTATCTATCTAATAATATATTATAGACAATCGAATAATCAATCTTTTAATAAGCAAGGAAGTAATTTTTTGAGTAGAAAAATATACCATGAACAATAATTAATATTGTATTCGAATACTTCACTAGAATTCTTACCAAGGCAGCTTACCAAGTCTTATAAATATAGGGTCAGAGATAGCAACGGGATTGGAGTCAACTTATATTTTCGATAATCCTTTTCTGTATAATAAGACGGGGCTAAAAGCTTGGGTTTGAAAGACTTAGGGTTTATTCTTTTTCTTGTTTAATAAAACACAAGGTTTGTTTATATAACAAAATATAGCTTTTGAAATTTATATTCATTAACTTTTAATAATCATGGATGTTTTTATTTTACACCGAAATATACATAGACTCTTGTAAAACATAGTAGGTAATGGAACATGTGGTTCATCCAATGGCTAGTTACTACCGTTATCCATAAAAACCAGGAAGAATAGCGTCATATGTGCATTGTTAGCTATGATGGAGGTGGTGGGGAGGGTTTGGAAAAGAAAACAAAGAGAAAAATTGAAATTCAAAGATAGAGAAATGGATGGAAATACAGATTGCGCCTTCACTTCTCCACTTTCAGGAACAATATGATACTATTGCAAGTTGATTTTATTATGAGTGGTGGTACTTTCCCCGTTACAAGCTTTTTATGCAGAAATAATGATTTGAGTCTGACGTTAATGCCCGATTTTACGTTTAAATTCTGTAATAATAAGCCATTCCAGCCAGTGTCAATAAGCACTAGCCAGCTGCGCAGCAGATATTATAGTGCACGAGTTTACGCGCGAACACAGGTGCACTCCCCTTTCCCTTCGTATCAGAACCTGATAGGAAAACCGATCAGCACGACCGGGGAGAAATCACTCTCCGAGGCACGGAATGTGTACTCTTCACAAATAGAACAGAAACGAGATTATTTCAACTACTTTATACATATAAAAATCCCATTAACATTTTTTAGGCCCCATTCGGAATCCAAATCCTCAATCTGCTGTCATAGATGCATCCACTAGACCAACGAGACAGTCAAAGTAAATTCTTAAAAACATATTCCCATAGAATCAGTAAACTTGTCAATAATTGGTAAAGTTTAAATTAATTAGTGCAGTAGATAAAGTGAAGGCATTCGGCGATGTTCAAACTTTTATTTCATTGGCAATAATACTTGAAATAAAAAAATATATAAGAAAACTTTTTTTAATTTCCTGCGTCTCCTGTTTTCCTTGTCGCGCCATTTACCCAGCCTAAATGCTTCTAAATAATATAGAGTTTTCCTTGTAACAAATATGTAAATGTATGTTCTTTGCCCAATCACTCATTATAATGATACTTGAGAAGTGTGACTGCTTTTAGCATTTTTTGATCTAATCAGTTTAGTATTAAGCCCTGAAACCTTGCTTGAAAAGTTCTACTTTTGTAGTTAAAAAACGTATGAAATATGGCAGGCTTTATTATACACATTTAGTTCAGAAGAAGCTTGTCTATAAAGGCGCAGTTATATTGGTCGATAGGTCAGTCGATTAATGTGTTCGGGGCTGCGTGGTATTCGGCATAACGAATGGAACTAATCATGCGTACTTTATGGTATGTGTTACAGAAATCTCTTGCACCTAGATACGAGCTTTAACGACCAGTGAAAACAATTATCTCAATAGGGACTGTATGGCATGCTTCACAGAAATCGCCCGCACCCACATGCAGATCCAATTGATCAATGTAAAAGCAGCTTAATTACAATAGGATATATTTAAAAGCATTGTTAATAAAATACAAATCATTTAATATAAAAAATAGTAACAAGAAAGAAGAATGGAAACTGGGCATTGATTACTCCATTAATAGCTCTAAACATCACATTTATCTTTTGTTAATGTTTTTAATTTTGCGTAAATTTTCCTCACTCCATTTTCCCTCATTTCACTTGCGTCAAGTAAAAGCCGTTTCCCGTGGACTTAAAATGAATCTAATTACGACTTAAATTTGGGTTACTTAAATTAAGTTTCCGTAAATTGAATTACACTTAAAACTCTTGCTTTTTTGAACCGTGAAATGTGAAAATAAGGTGTTATTAGTATCGTACTTAGTGGAATATTGTGTTTTTAACTATCTACACTGGCACTTAACTATTAATATTAACGAAAATATATTATAAGAGTTGGAGCTGAGAACTATTCAGCAGGAATTGGGCCACGCTCCCAGGCCATGCTTCGTTGCATAGCTCTGACTTAAAAGAGGAATATATGAATAAAAAGTCGGGATTTTTCAATAAATCAACTATACAAACTAATTAGATCTACAATTTTTTTATAATTATTATTACATATGTTTAAATCACAGTTAGTCCTAACGACTATTAGCAATGTGAGGGTAGATGGGTCGAGACGTCAATAAGACTTTCGAGCTCTAGACGCAATCGGTACCAATGCGCCCAGATACTGAACGCACCTACTCTTTTGTGACGGCTTTGATGATGGCTAATAACTAATAAGTGACATTTGCATAGAAAGATGACATTCAAAAGTTGTTGAAACATGAAAACACATAATGTTGCCGACACTGTATTCACAAACAAATTCACTAATACATCTATATAAGGACATGAGTCCCACTCGACGCATGCACGGGCTATTACTTACCGTTTATCGAAGTGATTGAATGATAATTCGGTTATCGGCCGTCACCTTGAAGCGTAATTTATCACATTCGTGTCCCGACGCTTAGCAATCAATGTGTCAGCTCAGTTAATATGTAATAATGGACGATGGACGTTATTGATGAAAGACCGTGAAGTGGTAGTCTGATTTTCATCGATCAAGAAATTGGGCATCTTAAGGATGTAAGATTCGAATTGAAATTCGAAATTCAATGTTAGAATAGTTAATTGAACATAAGACATGTTCCTTTTTTATGGTTACGGTCTGTCTTTATAATTTTTTTGCCTTGTTCCCAAAACAACCGACGCGGGACAAGGGCTTCAACCACACAAACTTGGCTATGACTTTACACTAACCCCTCTTTGACATCTAAGAAATAAAATTCCGTCCTTTGACAAACGCAATCTCAAATGTAACTATTGAATGGACTAAATTCTTTGAGATTGATCTACAGTCGAAATCTGTAATGCATCGGAATGACTGTAACTTTCATATTTCGAAATTTTTACTTTTATGTATCAAATACGACTTTTGATTTTTGTTAAAAATGATATTTTAGCATGAATGTATTTTTAAACTGGGTTAAAAGGTGATTTTTGATTTAGAAAATATCCTTACAGTTATCCAAACTACTTAAAAATGACTGTATAGTGAAAATACAATGTCTAATGCGAATTGGCGTAATTAATGTTTTGTTTTCTAAATTGCTTAATTAAAGAAAATTTAATTAAAAATAGGTTTATCAAAACTGAAACGGATGGGTACCGTAACGTGGGTTTCGGCCGCCTTAAGCGAAAGACAAATTTGTAAAGCAGTATTTAGTTCATATTATCATATTATATACCATCGTTACATTACGTTGAAACACACAAGAGTCTATTATGTGTGCTGCTTGGACCTTTTCGCCGAAACTTAGTTCACCTATAAAATTAAATATTGGCACATTATTAATGCTTATCTATAATCGTTCCACAGGGACGGATAAACAACTCTCTATCTACCAATTGATACAATTAAAATCGAAGCCACCGTAAACAAAACGCATCTAATAATATCAGACAACAATACATTGTTATACATAATAAAAAAACTGATATTTTAATTTCGCAAGGCGAGGCAAGATTTAAATAAATAATCCAGCGAGTTTCAAAAGTGTTTCGTTTTCAAGAGGTTATGTTGATTATTCAGAAAAGACCAAACTACAAAGCGAGGTATATTCAAACATGCTCAGTTTTAAGCCTTTTGTAAACATAGCTGAATTTACAGCTCTTCTCACTATTTCAATTGCAAATATTCGTGTTTACTTTGGGACTGTGCTTTATTTAAAAACGTGCAGTAAATACCTTTGTATTTTGATACGATGATGAAATTTTTGAACACGGAAAATGAATTAGATCTACCTGATTTACAAAATCAGGTAGATCTAATTCATTTTCCGATTTGATGAAATTTTTGAACACGGAAAATGAATTAGATCTACCTGATTTACAAAATCAGGTAGATCTAATTCATTTTCCGTGTTCAAAAATTTCATCATCGTATCAAAATACAAAGGTATTTACTGCACGTTTTTAAATAAAGCACAGTCCCAAAGTAGACACGAATATTTGCAATTGAAATAGTGAGAAGAGCTGTAAATTCAGCTATGTTTACAAAAGGCTTAAAACTGAGCATGTTTGAATATACCTCGCTTTGTAGTTTGGTCTTTTCTGAATAATCAACATAACCTCTTGAAAACGAAACACTTTTGAAACTCGCTGGATTATTTATTTAAATCTTGCCTCGCCTTGCGAAATTAAAATATCAGTTTTTTTATTCGCACGAAATATTCATTGTTGTTGCTAAACACAAAATTTCATTGTTGCAAATTTTGTGTGTTATACAGCGTGTATATATTTCTTAATATATGTTAAAGAATAAAACGTTCCTAAAACGTACTCTGATTACTAAATTATAGAATCACTTAAAACTTAAATGTTCCAACCCTTTTACTGTATATTGTAGAGTACCACAGTACTCGAGGCTGTGGGTGGTCTTCCGTTTGTTTATTGTACGAAAACTAAAAGTCCGTTTCATATTTGTAGCATTTAAACAATAATTATTAGAGCAAAAAATTTTAAATTTAGGTTATCTCGAAGTGACAAGTTGCGGGTTTGCGGGAATCTTTCGGTAGAATAAGCTTGGCTTTTGCGAGTTCATTCGTATTCATTTGTTTAGTGTATTCACGCCATTAGGCATGCTGTATGTATTGCAGTGGGTAGAGGAGCAGCGAAATAGTGGAGTTTTGTTTCATTGGTGAACTAAATCGTCTATTTTATTTTTGTTAATAGAATATTATGTTTTGACTGAAATTATGTGGTTTCTAGATATTTTACTGCTGTTATTTTACTTTTGCTATTAGAGGGTCTTGTTAAATTTGAAAATTATAAGTCAACGAGAAGCATCCTATATATTGAATTTATTGCTTACTAAAAGACTTGATTAAAACTGTCTCTTGAATTTTTGTTTCTAAATAAAGTTACTGCATAAGTTTTATTGTGAACCTGTGGCCGTACACGAACTTTTGGTAGAACAAGCTTGACGTTAGCGAATTTATTCGTATTCATTTGTATCGTGTATTCACACCATTAGTATGCTTAATGGTATATATTGCAGAAAATAGGGCACTGAAATAAGAAGGGGTCCCTATGTCGTATCTTTTTTATGAAAACATCCTATGACATAGCTTCAATTTAGCTATACGAGCGTGTATGTGAAAACTGTACATATGGCTTCCATAATATGAAACTCTGTTATGCATGTAAGGTTAAAACCATCAAGCAAAACTTAACATGTATCGCCTCTGTAATAAGGATACTTTTTAAATTTGCTATTTTCAAAAGGATAATAAAGAAAAAAAAGAGATGAAAAAAAGATGGGAGAGAGATGAAAAGAAAATGGGTTGGGAATAAAGGCCTCCGGTGCAAAATATAATTCAATCCAAAAATATAATCGTGTGTATCCTTGATAATTTTTTTAAGGAGGTTACATGTATTCTCATAAAATTGGTCATAAGAAGATAGATAACGCATAGGACTATAAGGCCGCCCACTTTAAGGGATTCTTAATTTTTTTTTTCTCGGACATTTTACACAACGCCATCTAGTCCCAAACTAAGCAACGCTTATACTATGGAAACTAGATAACTGATAGACATACTTAAACATACTTTTTTTTTGTAAATACATACATACTATAGATATTAACACCCAGACAGTAGAAAATTACAATGTTCATCACATCATAATTTTCTACCCGTGGGAATCGAACCCACACCCTCCGGCGCAATAGACACTGACGTATCCACTGCACCAACCGAGCAGTCAAATTTAAAATTGTATAATTTGTATTACACTGTAATTACCGTACACTAAAGAGTTTCTATCAACCTCGTCTTATGAGCTTTCCTTCATTCAGGTCACCGAATCGCAACAAGCGTTCAAAATTTAAACATGCAACAAAGAACAGTCAAATCCTGAATACCAGCTTCGGGTTCAACATTGATAAAATTCTGCGCGTCTGCAGCTGACAATTTGGAAGAACTTTAGGTATTTGGAAGTTATATTTTTCGACTGAAATTTGAACTTAATAAGGTTAGTATTTAAGATTAATGCAATTATGATGTCGTTTAAAAATTACAATTAAAAAGACTCTACTACTCGTATACTATAAAAAATCTTGGAATACTATAAAATAAAATCGTATATTATAAAAAATCTAACCTAGGTAGTTAGTAAGATTTATTATGGACTATGTTAAAATAAGATGTGATGTATAGATTAAGATTGAGGTACGATGGGACTGGCATGTACTTTGTTACTAAAGTCCCTGCATAAATAAAGAATAAAAAGATCTCACACATGTGTTAAAATACTGACATTTTCAACCTCCTTCTCACACGGAATTTTACTACTATGATCTATTTATTTCATGTCCATTGTAATTAATAATTTCTTAAGGCTCTCTTAAATAGTTGCCTTACCAAAACTAAATTGGCATCGTTGAAGTATCCAAAACATAGTCCACCTTGCTCAAATAGCATGCGCAGAAATGTCAACATTTTGTTTCATGCAATAAATTACTCAGTAATGTGCGTATTGGAATATGAGGATGTTGAAACATTCTTACGATTAATCTTTCATACACGTGTGGACATTCGTTACATACAGACATGTACCGTCATAGATCGTATCTTTTTATCTTTTTCGCGATCATTCTTCTGCAGAGTTTTATTGTAAGTGAAAGTCAGTATAAATCGTTCCCTGATTAAAATTTATTTATTTATTTTAAATCTTACATTATTATTACAGGCTTAGCCTAATACAACAATGTTGAAACTTACATCTTTTTGTAACTTAAATAAAATAAAGCACAATAACTTATATTTAAACAGATAGTACATTAAAGTTTTGGTGGTATTTTTTTTATTTCTGCCTCTACAGCACAAAGTAAACAATATGTATGAAGTTTTCGATGGTAATTTAAGTAATGAGTACCAATTTAGTTCGACTTCGAGGGGATCTATTAAAGTGTTTGTCCAGTTTTCAAAAAAATAATAGATGCTTAGTTCCAGAACGTTGAAGGCAATTAGGGATGTTTATTCCACTCAGTTTTATAGTTTTAATATTTTGTAGTTTGTAGAATTGAACGTGATTGATCTTCTCCATTTGTATTTTTATATTTAAAAGCGCTCGTCTTTGCTCGCATAAAATTCACCATATCACCTAATCCAGCTAATAGCCTATCTGTGTACGAAATTTCATTAAAGTTCGACCAGTAGTTGAGATGTGGTTGACACACAAACTGAAACAAATTCCAATATTCAAACTTTAATATACATAATATTATTATGTATATTAAATTATATGATAGATCGTGATATAGTATATGTTGACTTCTTCACTAAAATGTATTAATTTATGTTACACTTTTATAATTAACTAGCCGCGCTCCGCGGTTTCACCCGCGTAACTTTTAAGCTCGTGGCAATTCCGGGATTAAAAGTAGCCTATACGTATACCAAGTTTCATTATAATCGTTTACTAGTTTTTGCTTAAAAGATTAACAAACACACGTACATACGTCCTCACAAACTTTCGACTAGTAGGATGAATATTCCTAAAAGTATATTTTGTAATTTGCGCTGAATATAATTATACGACTTATTTAAATTTGATTAAGATTTATTAGTTTTATGTTAATATTATAATTATTAAGATAAAAAATAATGTATATCGAAATAAACATTTTAATTAATTAATAATTAAATATAGTTATTAAATCATTTCTTTTTCAGGTAAATGCAGCTCACTATGATCAAAAAAGCATAGATGGAATGATATTAAAAATCTTATGGGAAAAAGTATATGCGAAATATGACCCTAGAACTAAAGAAGCAGCTCTCAAGATGTTAAGAAAAAGTGGTGATTATGACAATTTAGTACAGCATCTGATGAAGGTCGATAAGTCGAAAGTTAAAAAAATCATTAATTTAGTCGCAGAAGTCATGCTGGTTTATATGAGCTAATCTAAAATATGTTAATTTATGAATATGTTAAATATATGATAAAATTATCAGCGGTTTTATTGAAATGTCCTGTTTACTATTTTTTGTTTTATTCCTTTCTAATTATTATGGCTTTTCAGATACAATGTCCTTAAGTATGAGTTCATTTTTATGTTACAACAAGCAAGCCGAACATGCGATTCACCTAATGTTAAGTAACTGACCGCAGCCCATGAACGTCTACAACATTAAAGCGTCGCAGATACCTTGCCGGCTAAAGAGAAGGGGGGGGGGTATAAGGAGAGGATTAATGATGGGAAATTGTGAGAGGAGTATAACAGGATGGATTAGAATGGGATGAGAATACAGGCCTCCACTTCCCGCTTATCGTACGAAACACAGTGCAATACTGCTTCACGCCGATTTCTACTGGGGGGTGGTAATTTCACCAGTACGAGCTTGGTCCCATCGTGCAATGCTCAGCTCTCATTCTTTTATATCCGTAGACTTTTATTTAATCAGTAAAACAAGTTAGTATTTCATATGTATGCACATAGCTTTGAAACATTGTAAATTGGCCTTGCGGTACTTTGACATCCATATAAAATACAGTGAGCTCAGTATAGAGTGCAGTGCAGTGCGACTGACGGATTGTATAGTGACATGACGACTGACATATGTCTACCGAGGGACAGGCGCGACTATTCATAGAGAACTAAAACAGTGACGGTAGATTGAAAAATGTTGGCGAGGACGTTTCTTTAAAATTTAATTTTTGAAAAAGCAATATTAAAATAAGGAATCAGATGAAAGTATTGTATTAACGTATCAATATACAGTTAATTTTTTTATCGTTACCTTTTTTTCAAGTAATAAATATGTTTTTTTTTATATTTTTACAATTGTACTCTTACCTTAACCCTTTTATTTCTAATGGCCATTTATATAAATATATATCGAATTTTCTACTATTTTCGATTTCGAGGGAATCCTCGCCTATTTAGTCACCGCTTAGTGTAAGATTCTTTTTGAGAACAACCAAGAAAATCAACTATAGAACTTGTGTATCATCGAAAAATAATATAACTAAAACCGTAAAAAAAAACTAGTACAAGCTCCCACTGTCTATTCTATAACAGATAGAATGTTTAGAGAGAAAGCTTTATATGTTAAATACATAATATAGTACGTGCAAAGCCGTGTCGACTCGCTAGTATACTAATAAAAGCGCCTAATACTTCTTGCTGGTGATGGTGGTCATCGTCACATGATTGAACTGTTATGACTGTTATCACTACAACATAAAAAAACCAATCTTTTGATTTCCATCGACAATATTGCATGAATACCTTGTCAATCCTTAGATTGGAAAATGGATTGCGGGAACAATCTAGGATTGCGTCGGTTGCGTTTTTTGGATTAGGATTTGTTATTAACATCGGTTTTGTATCAGGAATTGATAGATTTAACCATCTTTTGAACCAAAACCAATTATTTATAAGGTTGTGAGATATTAATTAATACTACAAAATAAAACCTCGAAGACAAAAATAACTATAATTAGTGTGTATGCGCTTATTTATTTATTTGCATCCTTTTTTGCACTTAATAACTTAAAAATAAACTTACATTTACCTTTATTGGTGGAAGCGTCAGATAGGTCTTTAGAAATAGCTTAGTTTCTATAAAAGCTGTTTTATATTAATCGATCGGTGACTTTAAGCGACGGGAAATGCAATTACGAGGTTTTATATAAAAACCTTACAACTGTTATATTAATTCAAGTCAATGCGATCAAAGGATCTGACTAACGGCTGTGTAGAGATTGATTAATAAAGTACTTATTATTAAATGATAAGGAAGTTCGAAGTTAACACCGCGATTGTTAACACTGAGCTCGGTGCGAGCCACTAGTAATTGAATATGCTGTTAGAAGCGAACGTATGCGTTAGCGTATCTAACATCTTTGTTCCAATTTTCCTATTGTAGATACGCCTATAAACTAAGGCATGCATTGATTGAAAGCATTCCAGTGGTAGTAAATGTTCACAAATCCGCTTAGTTCGTTATTAATTTGAAACGTATTCTATGACCAGCTTTTGATATGCTCAGTTGCGAATTTAAAACACATTACCCAAATGGTATCTCTTTGGAGATTTCATAGAATTACGCAACAGATTTTTATATAAGAAGATTACAAACGTGCATTAGTGAAGTTTGAGGAAATTTATCAAAGGACAGGATCTGTATTGTATAGTAGTTTTCCGCCCGCGGTTTCGCTCGCGTGAACTACAAATTTTACTTATTTGTAGATTTTTGAAGAAAAAGAGGATGATATTTTTACATAATATATCTTTTTAACTATGAAGTGATAACTAGGAAATATGTTATTACAAAACGTCAATTGATTATTATTTTAAAATACGAATTTCGTATAAATATAGTCGTGTTTGGTATCAAATGAAAGATTTTGATTCGAACATAGCAACGCGAGGTCTAGCTACGAGCGAGTCACTAGTAATATATTTAATGGTAATTTTGTAATTGCTGTGCATTTAGATTTAGAAAAAGAGTAAGGACTAGGTTCGCTCCCGAGACATACTGTCATATAATCTGTTACATAAATTATAGCATCTAATGAACGTACAGCTTTTGTATTACCATTGTATTTTTTGTAATCGGTCCAATAGTTTTTGGGTGGTTAGAAACATATATGAAAATAAACAGATATATCCTCTTTACAATATTAGTATAGATTGAACTGGCTTAGAATTAAGCCCAAAAGCTTTTACAAAAAATGTCTCTCAGTAAATTCATGGACTCAGAAGCGTAGAAATTAATGAAAATTTTATTTGCTTGGACACTTGGAGCCCTTATAATTTGGTTATGTGTGGTCACTCGAAGTACATAATTACATTTTGGACACTGTTAATGGACAAGTATCTCGTTCCGATTGTAACTTAATGTTAGAGAATTTATAAGGGATATTGACTATACATTTTTTTTATTTACATATTTATATACCGATTCGGTGAACGTTTGGCCACAGTTACGCACGATGGTAAGCGGTAATTTAAAATTCTTGACGTGACATAAAATTTAAATGATGAATTCTCTCACATGTAAATATAACTAATAACGAATGAATAACTCTAAATCCGTTTGTAATGTGTATAATTAAGCATGGTCTATGTTTTTAAAACTATCGAAGTAAACTTAAAATTATTTTATTTTTAAAACGAAGCAAATATACTTCGCTTCAGAATAAAATGCGGTAGTCTTGTTAGTTGTAGACGTGGGTGCATGTAGGACCATGTTCTTAGAAATGGACAAGCCCTGTTATATACATTCAAATATAGAATGTTTCTTTGTGAGATATTTAAAATAAGAAGGAATTTATTTTGTATTCAATACATGTTACTTAAATATATTATGAATCAGGTACATTTCTAAGTTAAAAACTGTTTATATATATGTATTGTATTATGTATAATTTATTTATTTTATGTATGTTAGTATAGTTTAATATTATATATTTGTTTTATTTTATAACCATTGATGAGTGATTTATTAATATTCTTTATTTTTGTTTCTTTATTTGCACCACCTTCCTACGCAGCTTTCCTCTACTTAACGGTTGTCTGGAAGAGATATCTCACTAGCTACAATACAGCCTTCTGCACCAAAATCTCTATATACTTGTGTACTAAATGTATGTATAATGCGCAATAAAGGATTATTATTATTTCAATAATTGCTTCTAGAAACTTCGGAACAAAATGGCGTTGTCAACTGACCAATCAGCGCCGTTTATATCCCCACATAGAACGGCTATAAAATAAATTCCCTCATCAGGACAGACGAGCACAATTTATTATCATTACACTTACAAAAGACTTCGTTTTGCACTCTACAAGTGTGAGGAAAATTAACTTGAAATCCCTGGTACTGATTAGGTGGAGTGAGCTCATGCTTCATCCTTAGCGTTCCTATTTTTTATTTGAGCAAACATTTTGTATCTTTTTGTTTTAATATAGATTTTTTTTGTTAAAGAAGCGTCTACATTAAAGTTATTACATGTATGGTCCAGGCGGCTTCGCACTCGTAATATATTTTTTTTGACCAAGCAAAGCAAAGTAACGCAAATAGTATAAATAAAGATCAATCTTGAGTATAAAAATGAGCGAATTCTGTTTTAAAGAAGTTAGAGAATTAGATATGAATACAGCCGAGTGTGTTATCAAATGAAAGGTCTTGATTCAAACATCACAACACGAGGAGCTTGGAGCGAGCCACTAGGATAGCCTACGTAGAAGCAGTTTTCTCTTGTATAAGAATTTTCGAAATCGGTCTAATAATTTTCAACGTGAAAATATTACAAACATGCACACTAATGTTTCTTTAAAATATTAGTATAAATATCTTAAACATTTCTTACTTACGATAAAATTTTGTACAGTAAACGTTTTGAATTCACATAAAAAATATTTTTATCGCAGTCTACACGATCCAAAGTCAGTTGTATAATACCTAAAGTATATATCAATTAAAACATTGATTGACAAAATATGCATATGACGTGCTGGTCCTAGTGGCGCTTCAGTCCAACACTTTATCAGAACTGTCCGGCATAGGGAATTAATACACGGCTCTCATGGCAAATTCGTTAACGAATCAGGAGAGTATTTCCGTAAAGCTCATCGTACTCGTCTAAAGGCACCGTGTGATTACGTTGCATGGTTGACGAAAGATCGCTCTTCGAATACCAACAGAAGTAGTATTTAACATAGAATTGTTGTAGAATAAGGGTTATTTGTAAGACCCTTATTCTACACTCTTGCTTTCGTATACCAATTACAAAAATTCTGTGTTTTATACTGCTCTGTAGTAACAGTCTCAGAATTTTTGTAACAGATGAGAAGACCCTTACTCTATACTAGCTGTGCCCCGCAGTTTGACTCGTACATATAATGTTTACCGTTACCGTGGGTTTTCAAGGATAAATATATTATATAATATATCATAGGATATTATTTCTCGACTTACAAACTATTTTGGTAGAAAATTTCAATGAAAGGAAGATGTAGGTGTAGAGAAGAATCACACAGCACACATACTGAGTTCATTTCGAATTTATAGTATTAGTAAGGATGTATTCAATAAAAAAATGCAGCTCTTAGTCAAAAAATTAGCCCGGGAGCGTAAAGCTGTCAATATGATCTCTCTCTTTCTCTCTTCCTAAACGGGATTTGTCTTTGCACTTACACTTCATATATCTTTAACACAATTGGTAAGACTCTCTCGAGTTTGGAATACATGTTCAATATGCGCGGAGGGTATATTTGGAATTAGATATAGAATAATGGGTCTCAATAAGGGTTAAAAGACGAAGTTTCTATATTGTCGTAGACTTATGTGCTGTATGTATCGCTAACTATCAAGAGACACATGTGCTCGCCACGCTTGCGGAACGATTTATGTATTATATCAAGACTACATAATTTTATATATAAGGAAGAAATATATTTTACTTTCCTAAATACCGGTAAGTAATACTATTGTCTTCTGTATCTGCCTAAATTTGTAATTATTATGATTGGAAAAATAAATTTGCTTTCTATGCATACATTTAATATCAAATACAGGTATTACTGTATTTACGGTTTACTGTATTTTAATAAACAGAGAATGTATTATAAGGAATGATTACGATCTTTTTTATTTTTCTCGAACCAGTCTTGCAATCGACTTTAGCATTATTCTTGAATGTATAATTTCCATATTAAAAATTTAAAGGGTAAAATCAAAAACGTGAATTTATACCATAATGCACTTTAAGTAGACACATCATGAATTGTTTTGAAACGTTTTACTATTATATCATAAAGTTACTGCTTAGTTGCAACTTTAGCGAGACTCGCGGTATGTGGGGCCCCTCTCTCAATACAACACAAGCTATGAGAAAATACTATTTAATATTTTCATGAGAAAACTATGAAGTTTGAGCGGTGCTATCGCGAGCGAGGTTTACCTACGCGTGATAAATATTAATAACGTTGCATAAATTTGGAAAAAACAATACTTCAAAATTTTTTGAATATGAAAATGCATATTCCTTTGGATTAAGCTGAAGTTTCAATAAAATATTATTAAATAAATGAATATTCTGAGGCATTTAACAACGCCTTCTAGTTCCAAACTAAGTAAAGCTTTTACTATGGAAACTAGGTCACTGATAGACTATATTTAAACATCCTTTTTTTGATGATAGATAACCACCCAGACAGTAGAAAATTGCAATGTTCAACATATCACAATCTTATACTCGTGGGGATCTAACCCTCCAGCGCAATAGACCATTGCCACATCCACTGAGCTAATCGGGTCGTCAGATATTGGATATAGAAATGATAAAAAAATATGAATTCTAAAATGATATACTTCATATCGCGTGGGCTGACGAAAGTGAGTCGACAGATGAATTATTCTAGTGTTTCTAAGCGTTTGGGTTACGAGCGAAGATATATTTCATGTTCCATTTTCGTATTCTTGTTTGATCTAAAAATACTGTACTTTTGCTATATTTAAAATCTGTTATTTTAAATATCAGCTACACTTTCTTTTTCTTCCGAACCTTTATTAAATGTAATGTTATTACTGGATGTCTTCATTTACTGGCCTTTACTTTGCCGACGATTATGGTTATGATTGCCTTACCCTCCACAGAATAGCCTACTTTTATCCTTTTGCAGGTGTCTTCTCTCTCTCATATTTAAGCTATTGGTGGCATTACAACTGTAGGTAATGCCACCAATAGACCTTGACCCCCAAAATCAGAAATCAGATCAGAAACCATAAGTCTTGAGATCCTTCCACCTTTTACGCCTATATTTATGTATTAGCTGTATCTGGTCTTTATTGTAACCCTTATTTTAATATGTAATAAAGAATTATATTATTATCAATTCAAAACACAGGACTGGCTGGCCGTTTGGCGTCGAGTATTCATATTTAGACAAGGTATACATGCTAAGCGGCGAAAATATTTCAACATTGCGATTAAGTTGTGACGTCACGTGACGCCAAAAATCTGAATATCCAGCTATTATATAAAGTATTGGTATTGGTTGGTATTATACAGAATATTGGTTTGGAATCAACGCTTTTAACGACAAACGCAGCGGCAGTCTACACATCCCACAAAATAAACGACAATATAATAATATTATAATTTCGAGTCATATTTTAACCACAGAGTAATAACATAGACGTGGAAGTCGAGTCGACGCATACTTAAAGTCTCTTTGGTAGGTACGAGATGAAATTTTATTATCTTAAAGTAAGTTACGATTAATAAGCTACATTTTGCCGAGCCGCAAGCGCGTGATAAGCCTACCCTAGCAGGAAACTTTTTCACTACTTTTCCACCGTTGAAGTTAAAAATGGAAAATAAACAAGCTTATAGTTGTAAAAGTTTCTCGGCCTAAGGTAAATTTGAACAATAATTATGCATTATACTACGCTCTGTACTCCAGAACTAACGTTTATGGAGATATATTGGGACTTTAGGAACTCGCATTCAAATGTTCTGCGGAGCCATATAACATGTTACGTAATGTATACGGGCGATTAAAATCTATTTTGGTAGTTTACTGGTTGTTTCTGCACTTTGATGTATCATTATATTTTAAAGACCATGTTAACCGCACTTTGACTGTTATTCGATTTGTTCGATTGGTATTCACAAAATATGAGATTCAGTTATTTTTCATTCGTTACACTACAATATTTTTTTTTTAATTTGCAGGTAGTTTTAATGCAGAGCAATATATGTAAGCAAAGGCTGTCAAGTAAAAATAAAGTATGAATTCAATAGGTACATTCGATTTAAGGTATTTAGAACTATCGGATCTATTACATACACTACTTGCGCAGTAGACATACTGGCTAAATCTAATCATCTTGCAAAAAATCTATAAGTTCTTCGAGGGATACCTCTATTTTAATTATATTATGCATTTTTATATTTGTACCTACTGCAAATACTAGTGTAAGTATAAAGTACTATGGTACATACTGCATAACGGCACTATAATAGTGTTAGTATAAGTTAGTATAATGTACACACTTACTTTGAAACTCTCCTTTGAGTGGGCTTTAACAGCGAGAAATCATACAATTTCTCGTTGTATAGAAATGCTACGCGCAAGATTAACTTGTTGGGTCTCCGTACTAAATAGGCGTAACGATACTATTGGGTATGGATTTATGATAGTGCCGCAACCCTGACCTGTCTTACCCTTGTGAAATAACGACGGTACACTTCACCTTCTCATTTGTTTCACTGAGGCTGCAATTATTTCAAGCTATATATACTCTTTGTAGTTGTAAGAAGTTAGATGTGTTAATAATTCATTTCGTATGAATGTGCTATTCCGTGGTGTTAAAAAGAAATGAAAATAGATTTGCATACTCACTCTCTCACTATGAAACTCTCTTTTGAGTTGGTTTTAACAACGTGAAATCGTATAATAATAAGAATAAGTATAAATCAAAGAGTAACTTGTTGGGTCTCTGTATTAAATAGCTACAGTACCGACTACTATTGGGTATGGATTTATGCCATAGTGCCGCAACCCTGACCTGTCTTACCCTTGTGATATAACGACGGTACACTTCACCTTCTCATTTGTTTCACAGAGGCAGCAATTATTTCAAGCTATATATATTCTTTGTAGTTGTAAAAGGGGAATTGATGTAAATGTAAATAATTAAATTTATATACATTCTATTATGTCGTTACGAAGAAATAGCAAAAGACTCACACTCTCTCACTTTAACTCTTAAACTCTCTTTTGAGTTGGTTTTAACAGCATAAAGTCATATGAATGGAAGATTAACTATTTTGGAAGTTCAGCTTGTTGGGTTTCCTTTTTAAATAGCTAGAGTAATGGCAACTACTGGGTATGGATTTATGATACTGGTAACCCTGATCTGTCTAACCCTTGTGAAATAACGATGGTATATTTCACCTACTCATTTGTTTCCATGTAATTATTTATATAAAGTTGCTGAAGAATTAGTTAAACTATGATTCTTAATATTTAATATCTTGAACAGCTTAGATTTCTAGGTGTTTTGTTTGTTAATATAATTGTTTTGTTATATTGCCGTTTGAGTGTTAGTTAATACATTGTATAATGTAGTTATCATCTGACCACATGATTAGGTCTGATTGTGATGTTGTCCAAATACTAACTTGTGGTTGGTGAATTTCGATATTCCCTTCACGACATTTCTCATAATTGTAAATTTGAATTACCGTATTGTATATGATAAGAACAAAATATAGTTAATAAAGATTTGATTTAATCTTAAATATTCAATATTTAGGTTGATCTTACTAAAAATTTCGTGTTGATGATGTCGAATTCTTTTAACGGTGTTTTTTTGGTACTGATAATTTAGCTAGCCATGTCCCGTGGTTTCCACGTAATTTCTATTTCCATGGTATTTTCCGGGAATAAAGTAGCCTTTTATTCTGGATCCTTACCTATACGTATAGGAAGTTTTATCACAATCGATGCAGTATTTTTCTTCGTAACACAGTAACAAACATACATCCATCCATACTCAAAAACTGTCACACATATATTAGTAGGGCTTTACAAACACAGCTTATCTAATTAGCGTATTATATTCGATTATCCGATGAATATAATCCGATGTTGAACACAGCAAGGCAATAGATTACATCAAACGAAGACGTGTATCAAAGGCTATGATTTCTACAATTGCTGAAATGGATTACACACATTAATACATTGATGTAGTGTGATTAAAATGTGGTTGTTACCGCCTCACTGACAATGATATATCACAGCATTGAGGATCCAATTCCGATTTCTGTTGTGGTAGTGTATTATGTAGGTTAGAAGTTTTTATTGTATGTATGGTGACGTCATCATATTTATATAAAATACTACTTGTTTCTTATTTTAGAATCTTATTATGTTAACTCACTTAAGAATATAATTTTAAGCATGTTATTGTCACGCATTTGTTATAGAAGAGAAGTATCTTCTAACACAGATGAACTTATCACGTAACTGAATGCTTACCTTCAAATCGTTAAAAACTTTTTTTTTTTAAATATAAAAGTAGAATTAAACGTGGCAAACCACGAAGCACTTCAATAAAAATATAAACTCGTTTTAATTACGTTTTCTTTTAAAACATTACAATGGATCTAAATTTTAAAAATATCCCAAATGTCTTTCATTCTTATTTTAGGTAAATGATCGCCTGAAATGCCAAATAAGCTTGAAATATGAGCGAAGTTTGTAAAAGTAAAAGATATTAAAAACAATAAAAGCTTATTTAAAATTCTATGCAGATGATTGGTATTATTAATACACGCGTTTAATATTGTTTCTCGGCGTCTGCGGGACATTTATATTGTTAAATGCAAAAGTTTTGATTATATTAAAGTCGAGTCCAAACAATGCATTGGTTTGGTTTCGCCATTTTAAATTATGCTTATTGTGGGCTTCTTTGGCCTTTTATTCAACTTTGTTGAGGAAAAATTTGTTTTATAATGCAAATGTTCTCGTAATTACGGCTACTTGAATATTAATCTATATTAGCGTGGATATAGTCTATATAGGATCGGCTTCTGACGTTTGGAGTGACAGTTCGATTCTCTGCATTTTAAATAATTAAAAATATATTAAAGTCGTAAATATACATTAAAGTTAAGTGTTTCAAGTAAATTCGTCAATAGATACCAGTTT
>LQNK01001072.1:680237-696767 GCA_001586405.1 Phoebis sennae
CATTTCATTTCATTTCATATATGTATGTTTTTGTACTTTGATAATATTAGTATAATAATATGTATTCTGATTCATACTAGCTGCGCCCCGCGTTTTCACCCGCATATATTATTACCTGTACGCGTGGGATTTCCAGAATAAAAAGTGTCCTATGTCCTTTACCCTGCACTAGCTTATATTCATGTTGCATTTAAACAATCAAGTCTATAACCGAATTGGACTTATATTTCATCTACGGCGTTCCTTCGTTAACTAGAGTTGTGTTGTAAAATTTACGCCTTTATATAATTTACTGATTTCTGTTTCTTCGCTTTCGTCTTTCGCTTTACTTATTAATTCGCTTATATTATATGCGGGATTGGATTTTAAAATGATAATGAAAAACCTAAAAAACAAAAAAATTGCATTTTGAATGTTATTTACTTCATATCTTAGCAGGTATAATCTTAGTCGTGACTTTGATTGGTAGACCTGCATAAATCGAATATTTTTTTAGGTCATGTCATAATATTTGTGCCAGATTTCAACCTATTCCGTTCAGCCGTACAATGGTTAGGCAAGAAATATCGAAGCATATAATATTCAAATTTCAATATTTTATATAAAGTCTGATGTATTTTTAGTGTAATCATTAGTATCAAACATTAAGCTGGTAACCATAAAAGCATTGTACTCATGCAATATAATTAAATTCTGTTCTTTGTGCATCTTTGACCGCAAACTTTAATTTAAACCGAGGTGACTCATTACGGTCGCCTGTAATAGCTTAGTTTTGATTCACTCAAGCGAGCACTTTCATTATAAAGTATTTAAAAATAACTTGTATCAAAATGGATAGGTACGGAATTTAAACTATACACAAAGCGAGATTAACGCAGACATGGATACTGTTCACCGACACGTAATCTTGGACTACTTCGGAACCATACACGTCAGGGCTTGCACGATGGTTTTAGAAAGAAAGAAAGAAAGAAACGCATACGCGTACGTCCAGGTCGACATAAGTCGGGGTTATACATATGTCTGTCCCTACATCCATCGACAGATGACGTCAGCGTATGCGTCTGCCGATGAGTAGAGGGAGCTTAAGGTTAAAAGTCTCAAGTAAAACCTAATGCAGGCCATACACGTCAGGACCTGTACAGTTTTATCACTTACACGCTAGGGTTTGCCTGTTATGCATGTAAGGTTAAAACCATAGTGTAAACTCTAATGTCTATGGCATCTATAACATGTACCAGTGTCAGCCATGCATTATGGTGACAATACACGTTGGGTTTTGCATGATCGTTTAATCTCGCATGCATAACCGAGTTTAATATGATGGAGGCCTGTACAGAACAGGCAAACCCTAGCGTGTATGTGATACGCTAGGGTTTGCCTGTTATGCATGTTAGGTTAAAATTTTCGTGCAAACCCTAACGTGTATGGTCTTCCAGTGTCAGGCATCTATATCACATGTTCACGTTTGACACGCGTCTATGAATGTGTGTAGGAAAAATGAAATGCAAACACAAGTTTAACTTCAGTTCTTATGTTTTTTGTACCAAAGCTGTGGCCTTGAAGGCTCGATAGGTGCAGTGTGTATCTCAACGTTGCTTACTGTAAATTAATCCGAAGAGTTAAACTATTCTATATTCAAAGCTTATGGTTGGTACAGCTTGTCATGAAAGTAACCAGTAGCGGAAAATTATTATGTATGTCACGCTCTGCGAGAATCTAGCCCAAATATTTGCGCTCGCAGATTGAAAGTTCTTCATAAATACAGACTTGCTTACTAATTGTACGAATTTTCGTTTCATTCTATACAAATATGTGTGTTATAAACGTTGTAATGAACAAAAATACTCGTAAGATTTCTAAAATTATTTCACGATTAGAGAGCTACATATTTACTGAGCCACAAGTAGGCTACTAGCCACAACCCGTGGTTTTACCCGCGTATCCAACTACTGATCCCGTGGGAATTAAATCTGGGATTATAAGTAGCATATATATTATTCTGGATCCTTACCTATTTGAATACCAAGTTTCATCACAATCGGTTCAGTAGTTTTTGCGTTAAAGAGTAACAAACACACATATGTACATCCTCACAGACTTTCGCATTTTTAATGTTAGTAGGATGCTGCCACATGGCAAACAGAATACGAAACTTACTCAATTTATATTTATATTATTAACAGAATACGAAACTTACTCAATTTATATTTATATGTAGTCAAATTCAAGAATGCTTTTCTAACAGAATTTGTGAATATAAACAATATCTGTTATTCGATAGTGGAAACAGGGCTGAAACTAGTTTAGAACTATCGTGAATAGTCAGGTACAGGGGCGTGAACTTGTCTATGAAACTTTATTGTAATAATAATAACAGGCACCGACTTAAGTCTATCAGTTTCTATTCAACCCAATACGTGCCGTAACTCTGTTGTCATTCTAACATTGTATTATTGATAAGGGAACAATTTATCCAAGTATGTACATAGGTACAGGTAGAAATGTTCTTTAGTATCAATTGTATATGAATTGTTATATGTATTCAATTTAGTATATGATTTCTAAAGGAACCTGTCAAAAATCTTAACTGCGTGGCAAAAGAAGAAAAAATAATTATCGAAAAGTAGGCTGACAATAAAAATGGAATTGAAAGAGAAAATGAGTAATTCGGAAGCTTCACTTCGACTTGGCCACGAGCCTTGAAAATTAATTTCTGAAAAAAATCCCAAGTATAGCGCCTTAAAAGCTGTTATAGAGGCCAATTGTTTGAATCCAAACTTATAGTACCAGCAGACTTGGCCAAGAGCCCAGCTTTGTATTTATTGTCCATCGTTTATCAATTATCTGAAAGCGACCAAATACACCGACATAGAAATATCGAGAAGTTCGTTGAAGTTTGTTGGAAGAAAAATTGTTTATTGTTTTTATGTGGTTTAAATGTTTATGGTTTCATCGTTATTTGTTCCTCCAATTTTTACACGTTCTTCCTTGAAGGGGTATTCTGAAATATTAATTACTTTATTTTTTTTTACTGAAAATTGTATAAATTTCTACGTGATAAATTGGTTATTGAGCGAAACGAGATCTCAGAGTTGAGATGGTCCCATGAGTATATCTTTGTATGGAAGTATGTATTAAATTATTCGACGTATCTGGAGTAATGATAATCCGCTTGCGATAAAATTTCGTAAACGAACAGTTTTGACAAGAGGAAATCGTAAGGGAGTGAAATCAGTAGGAGGATAACTAAAATAGTGAGGATTTGGTGTTGATTTTTGATCAATTTGAAGTCCCCTATTGATTATTATTTTAAGGCGACAACATTAACAAAATTGTCATAGAGGTCTCACATAATTGATTGTTGTAAAATGATCACGTAATATGTGGTTACTATATAATGAAGAACTTATGCTAAAATACACAATTTAGACCTAAATTTCTTGGAGAAGTTGAACACCGTAGGTGACAAAAGGTATAATATCAATTAGTGTTAATTAATTATTATTATAGTTAAGTGAATTTAATTTGAAGTATGGAGGATCTTATTATTCAAAGCCGTACTTCGTAAATAGTCGTACTTTGTTCATCAATTTTCTTACAATAATCCTTGTAGTTAGATATTTTGTTAAAATCGTGTTTTAAGCGGTAGAACATGTTTTATGAAAATACTAGTTATAAAAATTGTATTCCCCGCCCTGGATTAATTATGGAATATAATTATACGCATATTTGTAATAACGATTAAATTTATTTATTATTGAAAATAAAATTAATTATATATTAACCAACAAATCACAATTACTTACAGCATCGAAAAGTAACTATCGAAAACGTTACAAAACAATGTTCCTTTGAACCGTCAGTTCATTGCAAAAAGGAATAATAATACATGAATTAATATCCACATTACACGTGTTAAGAATCATGTCATACATAAACGTAATAAATATTTTTCACAGTATACATCGATGGAATACCTTTCATGGGGGTCGTAGCATTCGATGCGTGTCGCCTGACAAAGAAAGTATTTCGGTACGGAAAAGTATCATGAATGTGAATATCGTTTTTCCTTTTTAGTTCAACTTCCCTTCGAATGTGTAAATTAATTTCCGAGTGAGAGCGACATAATATCGGAGACGTGTACATGTGTGAAAAGATGTATTCATAAAACGTTTTAAATTAACTCGAGATTCATAGAAAATGCGATTAAAGTGATGTAAAGAAATTAATTAGGATTCAGCTTTTTGTAATAAGGTTTGTAATAAGCCACGTCTTAAATACATCTAATTCAAAGCAATTTTAGTTGACTTATTCAAACTGATATAAAAATAACATTTTGTAGTTCTTTTAACATTACAGAGAATATCACACCTTATATAATATCAATATATAGAAACTTACAAAAAAATCTAGCTCTACTCTGCAACGTACTTATGACGCTCAATTATATTTTTATTCCCCTTCTTTGATAATCAATATCGAGTAATAAATTATTACATTTTACATACACACAAACACGCTAAGCAATACTCACACATAGGTGACAGTCACAACTACGATACACGAAATAAACACGAACTACAAATGCCTGTTTTTCGGCTTGCTAGAGTCAAAAATTCATTTATGGGTCAAGGTATACGATTGTATAACAGAATTCCCCGAAGCGTAACGGAATTAAATATCAGTAAATTTAAAACGTATGTCAAAAAGGTTCTAGTTCAAAAATCTTATTATAGTATTAATGAATACATGGATGATAAAAATCCATGGGTTGTAACATCTCCTTAGCAATTACAGGACAGTTGGATTTTCCGTTAAAATCATGATTGTAAACAATTACAAATTGTAACAAAGTATGTTTTGAAAAGAGCAACTACTCGAGTTTCTTGCCGGTTCTTCTCGGTAGAGACAGCCTTCCGAATCGGTGGTAAATAAAAAAAAATATAATCTTATGTACATGTATATGACGTTCTAAAAGTGCCTCGAAAGAAGCCAATTTGGAAAATAAACGTTTTGACTTTGACTTTGACTTTGAAATAAATTAATAAATAAATATTCCTGGACATTTAACACAACGCCATCTAGTCCCAAACTAAGCAAAGCGTGTACTATGGAAACTAGATAATTTTAATTTTAATTTTAATAATTTTCATAACTTGAAGAAATTGTTTGTTAGTGAAAACATGAAGGCTTAGATAAATTTTAGTATGAATTATTATTCTGATATTATTAATGTGTAAGTTTGAATGTCTGGATTAAGTAATAAGCGATTTCTTGTGAGCGGAGCCACGGGTAATAGCTAGTTGTAATACTAAAATTTATTCTACGTGGATAAGTACAATATAAAACTCCGGTATGTTTTTAAATTGATGGAAGCGAATTCTCATTTTAAATAATTTAAAATCGATGCAGTATTACAGGAATACGAAATAATGTTGAATTTATTAAATTCAGGCCAAGTTGGCTTCGTTTTTGTCAGTGACGCATTGATGACTCACGTCATTTATGCCTTTATAATTCTCTGATTTTGAGTTTTCATTTCGTCACGTCCCTTACTTAAATATTTCTTTCTACTTATCATTTTTTATTTTACCTGTATTCTTTTTCAAGGCTCATATAAAAGTAATACTTATACCGAATTGGAATTAAAATTTAATTTTGAGTCTGCTATCGAATTCTAAAATAAATTCGTATTATTTATTAAAAAAGAATATTTTTACAAGAATATTTTTTATAGGAAAAGTTTACAGCGTTTTTTCTAAACCCACAAATAACTTACATGCTGTTGAAGAAAACAACGTTGAAATTTCATATAAAATTCCAGAATTGGAAAATATTTTGAAATGTTAAAGGCCGCGTAACCAAATGAGGGGCTGAAGTGGTCACTGCGGCTGCTATCAAAAAATATGCTTTAATTTCTCTCCCAAACATTTAGGCTACTCTTTTTATTTGAAGACTGTATTGTATGAACATACAATAATAAGAAATTTACACAATAATTAAACACGAAAATATTAATTAACTAGCTGAGCTCCGCGGTTTTACCTGTGTATATATCCCGTTCCCGTAAGATTTTCGGGATAAAAACTATCCTGTCATTTCTGAGGTTTCAAAGAATCTCTATACAAAATTTCATCCAAATCGGTCCTGTAGTTTCGGAGCCTATTCAATACAAGCAAATCTTTCCTTTATATGATATTAGTATAGATTTAAATTATGTAGCAATTAACTTGAGACTCTAATTTAACTGATACAAACCAAAGGCACTATGAAACATTTTGAATTTTGACTGCAGATTTTGTAACGTGCTGTCTCAAATGTCTGCGAAGAGAGCTAAAGATGCCTTGTTGCGTAATATGAGTGCCTTAAGCCTTCGCCTTAAGCCTAAATCCTAGTCTAAAGTTCTAAACTGTTCAGAGCACGGAGTCAGGTTTGTGGAATGTTCTTATATGAAGATCAATTGTGTGTAGCATTTTCCTTTGATAAGATATTTCAATGATACGTTTTTTTTAACTTACATCGAAATATCTACTTCTATACTAATAATACTAGTGGTTGCTCCTAACTAGACCTCGCGTTGAAATCTACGCTCATCCCGTGAACTACTGGTCCGATTAAAACAGTATTTTTGTGTTAGATAGACCAACGAAGGCTGTATTATACTTCGGGTGCAAAGCCGTGTGAAACAGCTTCTATCATAATTAATATCGATAAAAAACCAAGATAACCTCATCACAATTAAGATACCATTTATTTATCTATTCAACAAACTTTACTGCAACTAAAGACGAATCAAGTACCTAGTCAAAAAATGTTAAGTATGTAAAAACTCAAACAAAGACATCAGGTATTACTAAAACCACGTGTGTTCTAATATCGTTTATCATAATACAAAGAGCATCTTACTCATCTTTCAATTTGTGGATGCCTCAGCAAACCCCAAACTCAATAAAATCCTACACAGTGTATATCGCTTGAAATAACGTAGTTCCCTTTTAAAATTACTGGCTTGGATTCTTGGCACGGTCCTAAATTATAGATATTCTTCCGATAAACCTCGATAGCTTTTTACTTTATACTTTTAATATCGAATAATGGAGCCATCAATTATCTCGATTTGAAGCGCGTTCTGTTTTCAATAATGGTCATTTTATATCGATTTAGAGAAGTTGCAAGTCAATCAAATCGATTGGAATGCTATTTTTATGGGAATCGAGATATTTATAATGTATTTTGTATTGAAATCATGAATGAATTTTGTTATTTTTTGAACTTCTTAAAAACGAGTAATTTATCAGTTTCCGTTTGTTTTTGTTTGTATTTTAAGCTACTTATTATAATTAACATTAATTCTTTTCTAGCAAATATTTTTGGTGTCTGTCTATAATAACTTTAGTGAAGAAAATTTATTGTGTTCTTGCTGTTGAAATTAGGTACCCAAGATTGTGAGATATATAAGTTGTTACGTAGCCTGCGTTTCATTTATTTACAGGATATTCAGAACATAAAAAAATCATAGTAAATTAACAAAGCCTCGTCAACCCTTTTATTTATTTTTACGTGTTAAAAACATATACTGAATACCCTGTAAACGAATGAAACACTTGCTATGTAACACCTTATATATCTCACAATCTTGTGTACCCAATTTCAACAGCAAGAATAATAAATTTTCTACACTAAAGACTGTTTACCCAATAAAAAAATCTCTTCAACACATACCAATAATAATGTTAATTCGAAATAACTCGTATAATAATCTCGGTAATATTTCCATCACTTTTACCTTATAACCAAACATTATCATAGATATTAATGTTTAGTAACTCACATTTACCACAAACGTGCGCTATCAAACACATCAAAGACACCGATAGCAGAATTCAAAATGTATTGTATGTGATAGTGTTCTTAGCTATTACTGGATTTAATTGCTAAAGGTAGTAACTTGTGTTTGGTTGGGGTTTTATGTTCTCATCGTTTATGGCATCCTGGTACCTCATTTAAGTTTAAGAGATATAATAACGTTTAATGCTATAATAATTAATTAATAATCGTTTTAATTATTTTATTGAACAAGTAGCTGACCCGACAGTCGTATTTTGTCTTAATTCTGAAAAACTGGTAAAAATACAACCAATTAGAAACGTCGTACCCAAGCCCGATAGCACGTGTCAAGGAAGAGATTATATTTTGGTCGGATTATAATTACGAACTTCGCATGTTCATAAAAAGGTTTACGAATTATTTACTATAATTATAACAATCGCCTTCAACGATTGTTATAGTAATAGTAAATATGTATACCATTTTAGTCATTCTTAATTCATAAATACTTATCTTAAAAATACGACGTCAAGAGTTACATTAGCTTATTCTACAGACGTAATAATGTGTTAACACCAAATACCACACACATTACAGTAAAATCACGTGAACATTGATAAATTTTAGATTTATTTGTATCCGGGTATCAGAAGTAACGCGCGGTTTCACTTCGCGGCCACAGGTAATCACTCAAAACGAAACATTGTGCGCGTGATACTTTGCCGTCTTTGAGGTTTGCACTAATTTGTTTTGTGACGGTTCGTTTGTTCATTTTAGTTATGTAATATTTGTGGTTTATTTTTTTTTCAGTCGAAAAAAAAAATTAAATACATAGATGGTGAAAAAAAATGAAGTTATATTTTAAAGTTATAAAAATGCACTTGTTAAAACTACAATAATTCGATTTGTGTCAGATTACTTAAAAATAAATTATCGAATATTTTCCCACCCCAATACGAAGTTCTGGTCTATACAATAAGAAATAATGAATATGATGAGAGATATGTCAATATTGTAGACATAAAATCGATTATTCTCTACTAGCTTTCCGCCCGCGGCTTCGCACGCGTGGCCTACTAATTTCTGTAGTTTTTTAGAGGCGCACAACTAAATTAAAAAAAAAAATGATCGCAGGATCGCTGATATATTTGCATATCTATAGATTTTTTTATGATTTTCTATGGAAATAGGTTTGAAAAAACCTCACAGTGCGCGCGCCCCTTCAAAATACAGAAAATTGTATCCCATGTGAGCGAAGCCGCAGGCTGAGAGTTAGTTATTTTTTGAAGGTGTTTGAGAATTCAATGAGTGTTTTAACGCCTTAATCTATACGTTAAGGGTATAAAAAAGCATGTCCGCAATTCAACCAAAATCTCACATGCCCACGTGGTATGACATTTCTACAATTTCAGAAGCGCATATCTCAAAAAATATTTATTTTAGCAAAAAACGCTTCTAGAAACCTGTATTTTATTTTTAAAGACCTATCCAATGACACCTCATTTAATGATGTATGCGCGAATTTATTTTTATACCCTCTGCTTACATGTATGAAAAACCACCCCTAAAAATATTTTTTCAAATAAAATGTAGCCTATAAGTTGCACCTAATATAGGTCTATCAGCATATGAAATTTTATTAAAATCTGCCCAGTGGTTATTACGTGATTGACGCACATACAAACAGATAAACAGACAAACAGACAAACAGACAAACAGATAAACAGACAAACAGAAAAAAAAAATTCTAACCATGGTTTTGGTATCTATAGAACATACATATTGCATACCAAATACTCTTTTTGAAAAATATTCAATGTACAGAAATGGTTCGGTTACTGTTTTATTATATGTATAGATTATTCTCTATTATGCAATGGGAGCCTTATTGTCGTGTAAGGCATTCGCAGCGCAAGCAACTTCTCTATCACGCTTGCAAATAATAACTTCATGCATATATAATGAGAGGCAGCTGATATTGTGGTTTCTTGTCTACACTCGTTTAATATATCTACTAACCAGTTGTGTCCCGCGATTTCAACTAAGTAGGTATAATATTAATATAAAAATTTTATGATGACTAAAAAACGTGCAATGATCGATACACTACATCCTTTCAAACCTGTCTATAATAATTATAAATGCTTTTTCAAACCCATGCTGTATTTAAAAAAAAAAACTTTTCCGCCATCATTTTAGCATAGAATATTATATGAAGTAGTAATGACCTGAAATGTTCAAAGAAATAGATAAGAAGAAAATAGTATAATCTTGTGTTTGTTTAAAAAAATTTAAACAAACCCAAGATTATATTAAAAAAAAAGAAGAAAACATGTTTGCTACATAGTTTAGAACACTAATGATTGTTCTGTAGTAGCCCTGAACTACAATGACGTAATTTACTTGTTGTAATTTTCTATTTTGGTTTTCTTTAACCGAAATAATTCACGCTTATTGTCATGGTGTAGTCACATTCGTGGCGCAGGCGAGTCTCGCTTGTAAATAATAACTTCATGCATATATAATATGAAGCAACTGACAGTGTGGTTTCTTCCACTCACTCGTTTAATTTCAGAATGACTTACGACATAAGCATGGCATAGCATTTCGTTTGAGCTTATTGTGAAGATTTTGCAGTCCACTTTTCAAGTTACCTTTTCCAATACGGTCATGTTATTTTTTAAACGGACCCATAATAAAATATATCGATGGCCCTTGCTCTAGAAGGTTGTAGTTTTATTTGTATGCATATATCTCAATATTTCTCTGAGGTTAGGTACTGTTACATTAAATTTCCATATGAAGCTTTTTTGGACATAATTATTTGCCTGAATCAGTTGAATCCTGAATCATTAGTGTTTTTCAACGTTAATTTAGCTGAAATAATATCGCCTTTTCTATTTGGGTTCTCTTTAACAGAAACTATTAACTCCTATTGTCGCAGCGTTGGAGTTAGAGCAGCGCAGCATTCTGTATTGCTTGCAAATAATAACTTCATGCATATATAATGTGTCTCAAGTGACTAGTGGTTTCTTCAAGTCATTCATTTCATACTAGAATATATTTCGGAATAAGCGCTGAATTATTTAATACGTCTTCTTTAAGGTGCTGTATCTTCACAGCTCATTGCAATAAATATTTATATTTTCATAAACCTTTTCTTCTTATAAACCAAAACAAATCAATAATAATAACAAAATACATACATGTATATAGAGCATAGTTATATTGACGAGACGACAGCCCTGCATTCTGCTGTAAACTTTATTTAAGTTTAACTGACTTTTTGGTCGTATTTCGTGCGAGATAATTTAAGTTGTTCGTTCCATATCCACTGCAAGGTGTCGGAAAAATTCCCTTGTTTGTAGTTAATTGCAAACTCCCCAATTGTATTGGTACTTGCAGATAAACATATATCATTAAATAAGGATGCATATTGTTAGAGAGATTAGAATCGTATTTCGTGACAGTTAATTTAAGATAAATTGATTAAGGAATTGTGTAGAAGGAAATATTTTGTTGTAATTACTTTACACGTAAACAACTTACTGTTTTTTACGGGTAAAGTAAAAAACTTACTTTTAATATAATCTTCATAGATAATTAACAAGACTTGATAAGAATTAAACGTCCATAATATAGAGAGTTCATAAGATTTCTTATTAAAAAATCTCAACAATATTTTTCTTTTCAACAAGAATGTCCACTATTTCTCGACCGGGATTGAACCTGAGACACCTCGATCTGTAGTTAAAAATGTTCCCACCGTTGAGATCAACAGATATGTGACTGCCTTACGGCCGTTTTCACTAATGTATCAATGATTATGAATAGGTTGTTATGTCAAATTATATGACAATAGATAGACAAAAGTCATAGCAAATGTATCCGTCGTTAGGATATTGAAATCAAAGTAAGTGCAAATAGATTCGTCTGACTTTAGAAAGCAAAACAAGGGAGAGATAGAATATTGAAAACGGCTGTTACACAGTGTGATGATATAATTTAACATTATATTATGTTGAAGGAAATTGTAGATTTGGTCAAGGTTGCTTCAGTAATTCCTGATTGATGACTCCCGGCCCGCCGCAGACGTGTGAGACAGGATAAAATAAATTCAATATATCGAGTTGTGGGTCAGTATAGTGCTCGAAAATTTGTTAGCTTTGATGAAAACAACGGTTTTATCGGCCATTTATGCGATTCATTTTTGTAGATATGAAATTGAAAACAAAAATTTAAGATTTATAAATTGAAATCGAATGATTCGATCAAATTAGCAAAAGATATAGAAACCTGTTATGCGTTATAATGAATGCGTTATACGAGTATGCGCTTATGTTTGTAAAGATTGTCCAATTCATAAAAAGTCTCTACTCTATTCTCTCTCATTTAATAATTCACACTTTTAGCATTTAATGCTTTTTCAATAATTCCATATTTGTGGATGTGTGCGAAGCTTACGTCGACGTATTCAAAAATTTTATACATCACGGAAATTTCATTTTGAAACAGGGAACTTTATGCAAAGGAATAATTCGTTGGAAGTGATAGTTTTATTTCTTTTCATCGACATACCTTTTTCGTCTGCGAATGTGCCGGAAGTTTTTAAATGTTTCGAATATTGCTTTGGAGTTTAATTTTAATTCCGGTCGTTTTGTAGTTTTGTAAACAATTTGTGCTTTGGCATATTTTTGACTCGTATTAAAAATATTTGTACATTGTATATCCCCAAACTTTATCTATTGTGTACATTTAGCGATAGATTTCTGATTAGTAAGATGTTCAGTCATATAGCTATACCTAGGTATGAAACCAAGTTAATATTACGTCTGACACTGACCGGGGACCGACTATAAAGGTGCCTTCATAGGGAGAGTGTAATACAAAATTTCATGCGACCATAATTTTCAATACCTTGATTAGATCATTTCTTTGTCATATCTCACGATTTACTTCAGGTGATTTCTTGATTTTTTTAGCTACCAATGATTTATCAGGCGATTATTCTCACGGCAACTGTCTACTCTAAGTATCTTGTCAACTCGATGCCAGGCAGTCGGGTGACGCCAATACTTGTGACCTTACCGTCCGGCAATAAATGCAAACTTTCAGTGTTATCGATGCCAGAATTCGACGGCAGTACATTTTTGCATGTCGGTAAACATCCGTATAAGATCAGGGAGCTTTGGATAACTCTTCGTTACATAACACGCCTGACTTCAGGTTTAATAAGAAACGGTTGCGTGTTACCCTTAAGCTACTTACTCCCAATCATTTATCATTTCCATAGGCGTTGGCTCTCACGGAAACTGTCTTATCCAAGTACCCAGTCCTTGTCACCTCGATGCAACGTAATCGGGTGACGCAACGCAAACAGAACCTTACCGTCCGGCAATAAACGCCAACTTTAAGTATTATTGGGTGTCAGAATTTGATGGCTACCCCAAGCTTCGGAGTTCAAGAGGTGAGGCAATTCCAACTTTATCATTTAAGCTTACACTGTTATAGCATTAACGTTTGAAAGGGATCGCGGTTTATATCCATCAGCAATAATAATTTAACCAGTTTTCATAACTTGAGGGTTAATTCTACACAGAAATTGGAGGACGTAATTTTAACAGTTTCCCAAACCCGATTATTAAGTCTTATAATTATTTGTTTGGTCGTTCGTGTAATGGAGGATGGTTTTGCTTGAATTATTAATAATAAATTAAATTGATGTTAAGAAACTCGAGACGTTTAGACTTTTATTTAATGTTTTGATTGTTTTTTAAAGCTTTTAAAGCGGGTTATTCTACAACGAACAACATTATAATGCCGAATTTGATTTAACGACGACGAGGATTATTACAGACAAGGGACAGTATACATTGCAAAAACGACTATGTCTTGCAAATGAATATGTCGAGCCACGGTAAAATATTGTAAAAATAATAGCCGTAATACAAATAAAAATTATAGTAGCTGTTGCTCCAAATTGCCGTATTTTGCGTCATCAACCAAGCCCTGTTTATATTATTTTATTTTATTCTGGATAATATTATTTTACAAATAAAACTTCAATTTTTTCTTTGCTGTCAAATGAATTACTTTTCATGCTTTATCATTTAATATGAATGTACAACAAGCCACAGCTTTAACAACCGAAAATTTAATCTACACTAATAATAATATTTAATCTATATAAATAGATAAACCTGTACAGTAGTTTGTTTGTTTGGTTGTAATGAATAGACGCAAAAACTACTGGACTGATTTAAAAATTCTTTCACTATTCAAAAGCTACATTAACCACGACTAACTTAGGCTATATAGATGACCTTATGCCACAGAAGCCACACAGATCAGCCAGTAACAAAAAATCTTAATAAAAAGTTAGCAGCTACTTGAATTCCCATTTATACCAAGAGATGTTCTAAGCAATTCACCATTGAAAATCAATACAATATGTCACAACTAGAACATTAGTGGGGAAGCCAAAGAGATTTCATTAGCAGTTACTCTAATGGTTAAAGGCAATGTAAAAGGTTATTACGTTTGGTTATAGGGCAATGGATTACGCTCGGAAAATGCTCGGACCTTTGTCTCATTTCATTTGGAACGTGTAATATTTTTTATATCTTAGTCTTGATAACTAGGGATAGTGGGTTAATTATGTTTTTCACGAAAAACCTTAAACGTCGGACGTCGTGGTGTTATGTATGAGCGATGCGATGGTATGCTTTTAATAAAGTAATAGGAAGGTGGACAAAACCGTATATGGCTATTCAAAGGTAAGAATAGTTTGTTTGATATAGATTTAATTTAGACTTATTAATTGATATTCTCTTGACTGAGTACTCGAAAGTTAAAAAGTTAATAATACAATTGACTTTTTTAAATTTTTATTTTAATAACATATTTTAGTATTCTTTTGAAAGTGTGCGAAAAACAAATATTAAAAAAAAAATAAAAGTATATAGTAAAGAAGGTTTCGTACAACACTTATAAATCCAGATCTGCTTAGCAATTCGGCATAAAATATGTAGGGAAATTAAGACCTGAAGAAGGACAAAGAATACTTTTAATCTCGAAAATCACAGCACACATCTAGTCTTTGATATAAAGCGATAAGTAGGGAAGTCTTAAACAGCAACTTTTTAAAAAGTCCAATCGCAGATAAAAAAGAAATAATATTGAATGATAACGTAGCAAATCTCATGGAACTCAAAAGCGCCACTTATGTTCCTTAATAAAAACTATTTTATAACTTCAATTACTTCGCGAGTTACCGTGCAAGCGAATAACTTTTATAATTTTAATGGAACTATTAGCGTTTGCAGCTCAGGAATAGTCTCGGCGTCAAGAATCTGGAACAGTAAAAATAAACAGTGGTTTATGGTTTAGTTCTTCATTTTACCTTTACTATAAGGTTGAATGTTCAACCATCTAAGGCAGGGATTCCCAACCTTTACTTACCGGGGACCTTTTTATTATAACTATTAACAGAGACTATGAGGTATTCGGCTCAAGCGTGATTTTTCGTCAGCGGGGTTGACAAATTTGATGTCTTTTGCGGACAACTTTTTGGAATATCTACGCATTAAAAATAATTTCAAGCGTGAGTCTCGTTCTAGCGGGGGGTGGTTAATTTGAATAGAACCATTGATTGAAAACCACCGATCTAGAGTATTGTGTAATACAATACAATACAAACACTTTAGTTAGCACATAAATTATCTTAATACAATCCAATTCCTACATAATACAATTCCTTTACAAAGAAAGTGGTATTATTATTACATATTTTACAAAATAAAATTAGGTAGTCCCTAACGTTAGTGTACACCAAACGTTCAGACAATTCGCGTACTCTATCAATAACTTCATGTCATTTTCATCCCTGCTATATCTTTCGGAGAAAATAAAGTTTTTGGAGCCGAAACTACAATTTTATTTGCAAAAGCATAATTAGTCATGCCACTCGCACAATAGCGATATTTATATGCTCATACCATGATTCCAAGCTGCGACCATATAAATGTCCTACGGCTACTATTTTTATTTTCATACTCCGAGTTTATTCAGCTGTCGGGCTATTTGTCAGGGAATTTTCCCTTGCGTTATGTCACATTCAGCGTTGAAATGGGCCGTATGCGTTTGTCTCATGCATTTGAAACTAGCTCAAATGACATGAGATATGGAGTGTGGTGCTCTCACCTCGGTGTATGATTTTTGGTGAGTAATGGCTCTGGTGTTGAATGGTGTAAATTAATGAACTTCATAGTTCTACCCGCATAAGGTAGCTGTCAGGGGCATCGGATTCGTTCTAATACCTTCGATAGAACCTTTATCTATTGAGGTTATATCTATCTTTTTCTTCTCGCTTTAAACATAAGGTAATATTTTGTTGCCAAAAACATGTGCTGTGCTACGCTCCTGGGTAAATGATTGTTAGTATTGGGCGGTGTAAATAATTTTATTTTTTAATTCTATCCGGTGTAGAAACTCCACTTCTGTTGAAACCATAAGATTTACTCGTAAGGTCTGTACTAACAGTACGAAATACGTTCGATACTGCCTTCGGCTGATGAGAATAGTTTCATATATCGTTGTTCAAAGTTTGAATACTAGGTAATATTTCATTATGCTGTTGTTGCCTTCCCGAGTGTATGTATTAGAAGCTATGTATATATAAGGATTATTAAGTAAAATAAG
>LQNK01001072.1:697127-720088 GCA_001586405.1 Phoebis sennae
TCCCGAGAGATTATGCGATTGGGTCGCCAGCTTTCTGAAGGGCCGGAGCATTAAGGTCGTAGTCGACGGTTCTTGCTCCTCCCTCTTACCGGTGAATGCTGGTGTCCCACAAGGCTGCGTATTATCCCCTACTCTGTTCTTCTTGCATATCAATGATATGCTGCAAGTCAGTGGCATTCATTGCTAGGCAGATGTCAGTACGGGGGATGCACCGTACTTCGGCCAAGCAAATATCTCAAGGGAACGCCTCCAGGAGTGCCGAAACAAACTTGTGTCTGAAGTCGAGACTTCACTCGATCAAGTCTCAGACTGGGGACGACGTAATCTCGTCGAGTTCAACCCCCACAAGACACAGGTTTGCGCGTTCACCGCTAAAAAGTCCCCATTTGTCGAACCATCTCGATTTATGAGTACTTTCCTTAATATATCACCGAAGATCGGAATCCTCGGTATTGACATTTCGAGTGACGTTCAATTCCGCGGTCATCTGGAAGGCAAGGCCAAGCTGGCCTCGAAAAAGCTTGTGGTGCTCAGTAGATCGAGACAGTACTTCAAGCCGGCCCACTGACTTCAGCTGTACAAGGCTCAGATGCGGCCGCATATGGAGTACTGTTCTCATCTCTCTGGGCGGGAGCCCCACAGTACCAACTCCTTCCTTTTGATCGCATCCAACGTCGGGCTGCTCGAATTGTCAATGACCGCAGGCTTTCCGGTAGGCTCGATCCGTTATCGATACGAAGAGATGTTGCATCCCTTTGTGTCGAATATATTATGGGGAGTGCTCTGAGGAATTGTTGGAAGCACTAGCACCAGCCGCACAGTTCCACCACCGCACGTCCCGCCGTAATCTTAACTTCCATCCACACCATCTGGATGGTTGGTGATCTACGACCGTGCGCTTCACCCGTAACTTCTTTCTTCGTACGGTGAAGCTGTGGAACGACCTTCCATCTGCGGTATTTCCGAACAAGTTCGACATTGGGGCCTTCAAGAGGCGAGCGTATATGTCCATTAAATGCCGGCAAAGCACCTGCGACACTCCTGGTGTTTCAGGTGTTCATGGGCGGCGGTGATCACTTAACATCAGGTGACCCACTTGCTCCTTTGCTTGCTCTGCCATAAAAAAAAGAACCAGCAATGCATCTACACCTATTGTTGTTGGTGTCGAATTGGTTTGTTGTCAACGCTGGATATAGTGTGGTATCCTCATCCTAAAACGATTTTTTGTGAGAAATAATTTTGAGTTTAGTTTACTTCGCACTTCCAGCTCGAAGGACTAATTTTGGCCCAATAAGTGTAACCAGAATTATGAGAACATTATCTAAAACTGATGAGAATACAAGACACTGGTTAAACTTTGGACAGAAGATAATTCAATTACGTCATTGCTACCTCTTCATAAGGTTTAATGTTCCACCAAAATTTTTTTTAATTTAAGAGTGCCCCTGAATTAATGTAATATTTATTTATCACAAAATGTCACTGGTAGCGTCAAAATATTTCATTAAAAATCGTTAAATATCGTTTGACATTTATCCTATTTTAAGATTCATTATAAATTGGTTTCATATTAAACAACAGTAAATTTTTGAAATACAAACTTTGTTTGCGCAACTGGAATTGAAATTTTAATAGTATTTTTATCACAATCAATCAACATTTCCTCAATCAATACAATATAGCTATGTTTCCCTAAATTGGATCTACTTTACTAAAATATAAAATGCAATTTAGCAATTGATAAATAATTAAATTTTTCCGTAAAAAAAGTTTGTTCATACCTGTCCTACCTATCTATATTCATGCCTTTTGCCAGTTTGATACGATGTTAATTCACAAACTGGTACTTACACAGGTGTATTCACAAATAATATGTTCTCACGACGCATAGGACCCTACATCTATTCGACTTACACAAGTATTGTTTATGAATACATGTGTTACACTTTTATAACTCACAATAATTTCCTTTAGCAAGTAAGTGATCAGTGTTGTAACCCCTGACTGAGGCATTTTTTACGTATCAATCGAAATTTAATCAAGCACTGTTTGGAAATAAACCTAACGCGCAAATCACCGTTATGCGTGGCTTACATAAATTACTTCTGACTTAAGATTTTTCATTAATAACCAAAGACATAGTTTACAGCAAAGAGTAAGATCACGTTGTCATTACAACGATTGTTCATAAACACCAGTTAATCCTAAATGGATCTGTAGCCCGCTTAAAGTCTTAAGTGAACATTGATTGGACTGTTAACAAAGTGTTAAGCCTTCGCTAAAGTTAGCATTCATAGATCAGGCTTGACTCTGGTTCGGCCCTTGGCAACTGACCCCGTAATCAATTTCGTTTCCAAGCTTAATCTTTGTTAGGTAGTTTACTCTTTAGAGTAATATGATACGTCTAGAAATTAAAGTCTTTGTATTGGATTTATAATCCACCTCTTTTTTGCTTACTCGAATTAAATGGACTTATTTTCGACGGACTAAAGCGAGGTCTTAGAGTCGAAATAGCCCGGCGAATGTATGTTGGTATGTAAGTACAAATGTTTGTTTGTAGTTTAGTATAAAAATACTCTAATGTATCAAATGATAGCACTCGATTTATACATTACAACGCAAAGTTTGGCTCATTTCGTCACATCAAATAAAAAAAAAGAAAATATGATTTATAATACGTTCGTTAGTACTTTAATAAATGAAGTCCCGTTTCCTGTTGGGCCACGGGGCGGACGTTATAAATATCCGTTTCAATCGTCGATTTTTACTTAGACAGCAAGTTTTCTTACGATTGTATACGTAAAGAAATTTTTTTTTGTTAATATGTAACAAGAAGATCCTTAAAATTACACCTATTTTTGTGAATACATGATTTTCAACAAATGTTCTGAAATTAACCAAATAATCAAGGATTGAGTAATTATTATAAGATGAGAAACCGGTATGTCCAATTTATGATAAAATCAATAATCTATTTACTTGATTAAAGCACATATTTTTTGGTAAAAATTACGTGCACCTTACGTGGGCTCTGGCATAATATAATAAAAACTTTTCCGATAAGTAACAATCTTACAATAATATAAGGACATTGCAGTCATTGCGAAGCATAAGTATGAATGGTGAATTGTTTAGATCAATAATATATCTCTTGATAGTTCCTATAAATTCTGAAGTTTTAATATCAAAATATTAAATTTAATTAAAATTCTCTGACTCTTCTACGCGAAAATAATGAAAAGAATTGGGAAAAAAAGAAAAGAAAAAAAAAATGAAAAGTATTGAAAATAAGTTTTGTTATAAATATATACACTGGAATAAAATAATGTTTTTTTATCTGTGTAAATAGAAGCAATATTTCGCGTGACGATCTTAGGTCTCTCAAAACCCATTATTCATGTTCATTTTCAGATTGACAGGTAAAATTTCCTACAGTAAAGTTTAGGTATCATTACTGGGGAGCAGAAATACAGTGTTATCTGAGAAATAATACATCAAGCTTAATTAAAAACCCAAAATTAATTATATATGTAAAAATAAATCTCCCCCTCCTTTATCTCATTTGTTACCGCCACTGCTACAAATCTAACGAATCCAACAAATGTCTATATCAGTGCAGCCGTTTGGGTTGTAACTTGTAGAACGTGTCGTAGAACATACAAACATACATATTATATACGTAAAACATTACCCTACTTTTGTTGCAGTCTGGTAAAATAGTTAACAATTGAAATTCAAATTTTTTTTTATTTATTATAGAAAAATTACTTTTTGCAATTTACAAAGATAGATAAAGATTGGAGGTGGCACTTAAACCCCCTGAAACCCCCGATTATATTTTGTAGTTTGAAAAAAATAAAAACATACGCCCGAATTGATAACCTTCCTTCCTGTTTTTTGAGAAGTCGGTAAAATAATGCAACTATTAATGGAAACATGCATAATATGCCACCTTATGGCTACATAAAATCTATCAACCATAATGAAAGACCATAACTATATTGTCTTTTTTGTAACCTCAGAAAATACGGGAACAAATCTTTGCACATGTTACAATGACTTGGGCCGGGGAAAAACTTGCCGAGTGTAAATGACTTTGTTATATGACCTAAAGAAATTATAGCATGCTATATTTCAACAAATTGTAGGAATTTTAGTCTTGAAACATTGATTTTCGTAGTCACTAGTTCATTGAGGTTTTGAGTTTCAAATAATCAAATTTATTACTTAAATAGTTATGATGTTACACGGACCTTTAACATCTTAACCGTTTGCTATTTTCTTTATAATGTAGGAGGGTAGTCAGGGCAAATTGTCTCAAAACTTCGATCTTTCATCTCTAGTTAATTCAGGTTAACAATAAAGTATTTAAAATGAGTGTAATATGCAGTCTCCTTTTTAACCTCAGAAAAGTCTAGAATAAATCGTTGCACATGTTGCAATGACTTGGGCTGGGGAAAAACTTGCCAAGTGTACATGACTTTGTTATATGAGCTTAAGAAATTATGGCCGGTAATATTTCAAGCGCGAAATCTGGGAACCAGAAATTTAAATGACTTAACATTGATTATAATAATTACTACACCGTAGTGTTAAATAATAATTAAGATAATTAAGTAAATAAATAAGATGAAAACTATATTTTGTTATACTTTGTACTCTGTATTGATACTTCTTGATGGAATTGCATATTACTTTTATTTGAAGTCAAACACATTTTTATACTTTAAATTCCACTATGGTAGTGGAATTTAAAGTATAAAGATTTGATTGACTTTAAAAGTATATTTTGTTAATTTAATTAAAGAATATTCATCGGAAAATAGGTAACTAAAATGAATTTTTGAATACCTTTTAAATGAATCTGAAACAAAACCAACAATGCGTTCCTTATCTCAAACATATCAACAGCTTTATTACAAAAAGCTTAACAAAGCTTTTCGTGATAAAATAATTTACTTGCCATCTTGTCGTCTGTTCTGTTAAAGAATTATTTTAATTAAAATGAAGATTAAATTACAGTGATTATGGAATTGTTGCATAAAAGTTTTGTAGGTTTACTGCTCTTTTTGGAGTTAGAAAGGATGATAGATGAAAGGAGAAAAGAGGATTAATATTATTTTATTTCTGTTTCAACATAATCTTTAAGTATTTTTTTTAGTATTGGTTCTTTTATTATGATATATTATGTACCATTCAAGTAGGAATCTTAAGGTAATATATTTCGAACTTCATTATTTTTTTTTATATCATTGCGTTATTGATT
Source organism: Phoebis sennae (assembly GCA_001586405.1). Taxonomy (NCBI): domain Eukaryota; kingdom Metazoa; phylum Arthropoda; class Insecta; order Lepidoptera; family Pieridae; genus Phoebis; species Phoebis sennae. The sequence goes on from LQNK01001072.1 coordinate 702,394, forward strand.
TGATACCTACTCAATATTTGGTCTAAATATACTTTCATTTTACATACATTTTAATATGACTACAGTGATCATTCTGCTATTGAAACGCTAAGATGTCAAGACAAAAGTAAGCAACTTCGAAGTCGAAACTATGTACTCGTAGTATTATTTCTACGAATGCTTCAAATATCTTTAGGTGTATGTATGTTCAGTATTCCCAAAAATGAAGGAATTTTTTTTTAATCTCTTAAACTGGGTCTAGGAGGTTTAAGCTAAAAAAACACAAATAATCGGGTGAGGGTTTACACGAATCCATTACCTTTTCAGCAAATTAACGCGAGAGTCTCACGACCTATCGTAACACCGTTTTTCTCTTCAAATTGGATTTGATTGTACACATCCTGCAGCGTTATTGCTTAACAACGTGTCAATCTAACTCGATAGCCCGTACCTTTCACTTTTGGTCTAGAAATAAACAAGCTTAACTCGACGAAACGATGCAAAAGAAGAGATGTAGCCTAGAAAGTGTATAACTATGAACGTCATTTTTATAGTTCATAATTAATTAGTTTTTTTTTATTTACCACTGATTTGGAAGGCTGCCTCTACCGAGAAGAACTGGCAAGAAACTCGAGTTGCCCTTGTATCTTCGAGAATCGTTTATCTATTTTCTATAAAAATTAATAACCCACTTTTTGAGGCTAATATTATGTTCATAGCTCAAAATTGGAAATCAAATGTCGTGTACTATGAAGAAAACGGGACGCTTTAATAACTATATAACCGTGTGATATTAAATAAATGATCTTAATTATACGAGGTGTACTTTATAGCGAACTACTAGTGTAGACCTTTGGACAACAATAGCGTTCAAGTTACAGCTCTAGAACATAGTATAGATACGTATCGTAATGAGTTTGAAGCGGGCCTGAATATTAGAGCTTAACGTTACAATCGAGAAAGGTCTACACTAGTATAGATAGTGCCATCCACGCCTACGCGTCCCCCCCCCACCAATTTTTGAATTTGGAAATAATTTACTATGATCGCAATACTTTCTCCTGATTAGTCTATTTTTTTAATGTGCGTGTGCACACATAGGCACTAAGTGTGTACCTATAAAACTTCACACGAGTGGAGGCTTGCATACATAGAGTGTCAACGATTGAGAAGAATAGTGGATGAATTTATCTAAATATGAAAGTCGTTATTTTAAAAATATGGAGTTCAGGGCTCAATCCTTAATTATTTGATTTTTTTATTAATTTGCTAGTACTTTCTGCCTGCCAGGTCTAAAAAAGCCCCGAATTTCACGTAGAAGCATCCTTCAACTTTTCAGCTTTGGAAGTTCTATTTAGGAATCCTACGTGTTTCAAGCTCTCGGAATAAAACAACAATTGGTGAGCACGAAAACAAAATTCTGATTTATTGATTCTTATTCATAATTTCCTTAAATAAAGCATTGAGAGAAAATCCACGCCTTCGATTGCCCAAAGTGATCTAAATATAATTAATAGGCTTTCTCCTCGTTAAGTCCTTCGTTAAATAGTATAGAAATAAATTCTTTTCATATTTCGCATTCTATATTTATCACAAATCAATACCCACTTCTCTTTATGAATTTGCCCTGATAAAATTTGTATTTTTGTATCTAATTTAGGGAATGTATATCTTTCGGTACTGTAAAATGTAAGGTTATCTTTAAAAATGAGGTGTATCATGTGTGTGTATGTAATAAAACAGTAACCAGACCCTTTCTGTACGTTGAATATTTTAAATAAAAAGTATTTACTATTCAATCTGTACATATTTATTGAATAGTAAATACTTTTTATTTAAAATATTCAACTTTAAAGCTCCGGTTAATTTTTTTTTCTGTTTGTCTGTTTGAACACTGAACAATTTATTTTTTTTTTTATTTTAGATCTTTTAAGTGAAAGGTGACGTCTTAAAATGGTTTTTTTTTCAAGTAAATTACTTTTATATCATAATAAAAGGTATATGTACAAATTTGAATTCAAAGTAATAAAAAGTATTTCACTTAATCTAACACCTTATAGCTTATCTGCATACAAAATTTCATCAATATCCGTACAGTAGTTTTGGCTTGACACATGTTGACACAAACATCCAAACTTCCACACAAACCATTTTAATATTAAAAAAATCCAATATAACTTTTAAGAATTTCTTGTATATTTATGTTTTCATTGATTTATTAGTAGAAAGGGCACCGTTAAAATATACCATATCAATAACAGATCAAATTTTATGACACAGTATACGAGTAGTGGTGAAAATAATTTCGATAGCTTTTCCGGTGCGCCACTTCTGTTTTATTGATTAAATTTACCATTTACATAACGTGTTATAATTGTATGTAAAATATGCAATCACTAATTGTTTAAATGGGCGATAATTAATACTGATTTACAGTTTTGGTCAGCATATAAAAAAAAAACATTTGTTTTCCAGGCTTGTGTTTTTTTATCTTTTATCTCGTTATACGGTTCACCTGAAGTCTACGAACACCTGTAACACCTATTCTAACGCGGGTGGTTTACCAGTCTTAAAAAAGCTCTGCTACTCACAGACTCAGGGTATCAGCTTAAAATGAGAGATAGATTACGCTACAGAGTATCAGCTTAAAATGAGAGATAGATTACGCTACAGAGTATCAGCTTAAAATAAGAGAAAGATTACGCTACAGAGTAGCAGCTTAAAATGAGAGATAGATTACGCTACAGAGTATCAGCTTAAAATGAGAGATAGATTACGCTACAGAGTATCAGCTTAAAATGAGAGATAGATTACGCTACAAATTATCTGCTTAAAATGAGAGATAGATTGTATTGATCAAAGAAACAAATTCTTATTATTTCATGAATAATACAATCTTAACTAATTCGTACTTCAGTAAGATAAGCTACACGACTAATGCTTGTTTCTTACGAGTACTCTATAAACAAAGCATAGACACCGTTAACTACTTCTCGCTAAAGTATGATTAAGGTACACCATGTATATTACTCTCAACTGATTCTTACTACACATAACTAAGCTTAATATTCGGTAACTGCACAAGAACACTTTATACAGAGTGATTTTTTACGTAGGCCTTTAGTACCAAATCCTAAACTATGAATATCAAAATATACTGAAACAAGCCTGCCTCAAGGCTTAATAATATAAACTACATCATTGAAATTTAACGTGCCAGGGACCTGTTGATTATACATAAAAAAAACGACATTTTATGTATTAACTAACCCTTACTAAGGTTGGTTAAGCTACACGACTAATGCCCAGTTCCTATAAAAATGCTTTTTGGTTATGGACAGTATGATAACCACTAGGTGTAAGTCACAAATCTATACTAATATTATAAAGCTGAAGAGTTTGTTTGTTTGTTTGAACGCGCTAATCTCAGAAACTACTGGTCCGAATTGAAAAAATCTTTTTGTGTTGATTAGACTATTTATCTAGGAAGGCTTTAGGCTATATAACATCACGCTGCAACTATTAGGAACGAAGAAATAATGGAAAATGTGAAAAAAACGGGGAAAATTATAACATTATGCTACGGGAGCGAAGTTACGCGGATCAGGTAGTCTATAATAAACGTGGCGTCATAACCACCGTCCGGCTTTGCCTAGTTAGGAACCTAATGAAATTAACTTGATAAATTATATCGTGACTTCTTGATGGAAAAGCATTTTAAGTTTTGAATTAAAAAATTCGACTACCTGATCATGAATTTTCGAAACCGTTTGTAATTAAATAAACTTTTCTAATAATAAGTGGAAGTAGTGTAAGTATTTAATTAAATACCTTATGTCATGCTTTAAGGATAACCTATGTAATAATTTTAAACAAATAAATGTTATACTATCATCCGTCGTTTATAGGAACCAGGCCTAAGCTCCACTAATTCCACATACTCAGAGCACTTCACCAAAACGAACTCATTACGTTAATATTGTCCTAAGATTTCCATCAAGTGACACACGAAATGAATAGCAAGATTAATGAAGCGGAAAAAGTTCTTCCGTAAACCTAGTTGTTTTGTGTACAATGTAATTCAACTCGACTTTTGCCCGCAAATGTTATCATTACCGTAAATATCCTTGTGAGGCTTTTTCTGGACGCATCCAACCAATTTGGAAGGCGAATTTATTTTGCTTTTGGCTCTTAAGGATTTCTTAATTAAAGTGTCCTTGAAATAGTGTGTCACTTTATAAGTGTCACTTAAATCTTGGGGTACTAAGTTTTGAAATTGTTATTAAAAATAGGTATTAAAACCTTCACTGACGAAAGCTTTGAAATTTAACCATTTTTAATGAAGGTAATACGAATACAAAAAATATTTCATTATAATAGGTGAATAAAACGCGAATTGTTAATTATTGTTTTTTGGAAAGAAATATTAGTGAAATAGGTATTATTATTATCAAGTATCTCAAAAGTTTTATAGTCCAATCTTTTAGTTTACTGTGTGTATTATAATCTATACTAAATATTAGTATAGATTATAATAAAGAGGAAAGCTTTATATTTTTGTATGTTTGTATTAAATAGGCTCAAAAACTACTGGACCGATTTCAAAATTTATTTTACCATTACTTAGAGGGATTCTTCCGAGTTCAATAGATAGTATATTATAATATTATGTTATGGGAGCGAAAGCGCGCGGATCAGCTAATTGTAATATAATACAAAAATAATTATTGAAGCTGACATTTAATTAAATATTTTAAAGCATCCATGTTATCTGATATAAATAATAAATAAGAAATTGAATAATATTTCACAAGCATCTAAAGAATACGCTCCGAATTAATAATCCTATTTTTGGGGTGTCAGTTATAACACGTCAAATCAAAGCGACACTAAACTTGTCTGGACCTGTCGGCAAACAAAAACTTATCTAATCTGTGGATTTTTTTCATCAAAACTTGCTCTAGGTTTTATCGCGCCCCCGATTTCCCAGGAGAGGAAAATATTATGAGAATACATATAAAATACATTATCATAAAACTTTGAGAAATATTATTTGGAAAATTTTTACTAATAATATTCGAAAATTTATGCTTTAAAAGTAATATGTTTTTATTGGAAGCAGTGTGTTATGTTTGTGATTATTATAAGTGGTAAAAAGGGCTGATGGAATTTCTTTAATATTTAAATCAAAAGTTTTACTTTTGATATTTTTTTATGTCTTTAATCGTCTTATCGTTTGATTTCAGTAAGGTAACTAAATTTTCTCTATTAAAGAAAACGCAAAAACAGTTAATTTCAAGTTACTTAATTGTTAGAACATCATAGAACTAAAACAATTATCTGTCACTGATATATCACTAAGCTCAATATGCAGAACTACCTGTCCATATAATAATATTTTTTAATTATTTATATTTATATTTAAAAAACATATAATATTATTTTTTAATTATTTATTTATATTTAATTCAGATACATAGGGTCTAATTCTAGAGCTTGGTATTTTGGCATAACGAACCAATAATCTACGATTGTCGTTTCAACTATTATATAAATAGTTTAATTTAAAACGAAAATTATTACTGTAAACCTATATCATAATTCGAAAGGACGCAGACAAACCAATGGGCAGCAACTGATCAATGATAACAAATAAATTGCAAAGTCTGCGCTCTATTTGAAATACAACGTTTGCGAAGCTAACACAACCTAAAGCAATTCCAATAAAAATAGCGAAAAGTCGCGCAATACAAAACAAATTAAATACCTAAGACGACGATAAATCAATAACTTTTATTCCACTTTTGATCGGATACGTCTAAGTGCATAATTTTCCACTAAGTATAATAATTGGGAATTTTCCTATTAAAATGCAGCGCTGCAATAAAAACTGAAAGCCGAGCGTGATGAAAACTCAAAGTGATTGCAAAGAGACCGTTTCTAGTAATTTTTATATTGAGTTAATGCAAGCTTTTATATTACATAATCGTTAGAAGCCACATGGGATAAAGGATTTCATATAGGCAGTATCGTTTGAAGTGATAGTATACTATTTTTATTGTTATTCTTAAGAATGCGTGTCACATCTGTGAGGTGACTAGGCCATCACTGAAAATCAGCATGGAAGGTTTTTAAAAAACTTGTCCACTTTATGCTGAATGCATGGCCTTTCCATTGTAAGTCTTCTTCTTCGTATGATCTTGTTGTGATCATGAAATGTATCTATAATAAATAAAGATTTTTCTTTCTTTCTTTTTTTTTAATAATAATAATTTTATTCCTTTTTTCATTACAAATGGTTGTCACTGTGTTACACATTACAAATAAAAAAAAATGGTAAACTTTACCTCCTTAAATCAAATTGCTTTGAAAAAGGTACAGTATAAATGTCTCTATCGCGATTATCAAAACTGAATTAATATGAAGTTGAACAAAAATACCGATTTAATATTAGTGTGCTACCTCATTTGACGCAACATTGCCAAAACTTGAGCTATTATAATAACACATTTAACCACCCTTAGGGTAGTGTCGAGTGTTTTATATGCACCTACCAGGTAGGTATTTGTTCAGATGATGTACTGATGCAATCAGTATGGTCAGGCAATTGTGTCGTTAGTCGTATATCAGGTAACATCTGATTTAAATGTTTATATTTCTTTTTTGATTTTAATTGATTTGATTTGCAAGAATGTTTCAAGGAAAAAATAACTACGATAACATAAACGTTGCCAAGGACGTTAAAGTTAGTTCTTTTAAAAATGACGCGTTTTAGGGTAATAATAAAGTTGTATTACTTCAGTTACTTGCCTATACTTGCAATATTTATAATATAAACAATAATTCCATTAATATTGAAACAATAAAAAAGAAAAAAATGAAACGAAAAGTCTTAAAAATGTTAAATTAACTGCAACACTATTGATCGCTATGTAACCGGCAAATAAGATCAAACTCTTCAGTCCAATGAGACAGATATCCGATACGATTGCGAAGTGATCAGTCCGTTATCTTCGAAACATAGAAGTTGATATTTAAAAACTTTTAATAAACTTTGGTGGTTTAAAAAGGCTATCGAACTTCTTGATCTTGATTGAAAAACTTATGTAATATTGCTGTTTGCTTTATGCTATTCAAATATTTGTATGCTATAATATATGCGCCTATATTTTTAAAGTTCCGCCGCCCTTTATTTTAGAGGTAAAATAGAAGAGAATTCTTTTTAGGCATAAAGTTCACCTTTTGTAATCAATATCTTATAAACAGTAAAGTAATATTATAAGCTTATTCTCCTAATATGCCAAGCGTGACGAAGACTCAAAGTGATTGCAAAGAGACCGTTTCAAATATTTTTTATATTGATTTAATGCAGATTTTCATATTACATAATCGTTAGAAGCTCCATATAGCTTAAATATGAAAGATTATAAAAGATTTTATAGACGCGGTATCTATGCCATTATATCATTAATTTTACGCATACTAAGGGTAAAAATAGAAGAGACTTCTTCTTAGGCTTCAATTTTCCTATTGAAACCAATATCTTATGTGCAGTAAAGCATTATGATTTCTCTAATATTCTTCTACACTTTGTAATACAATTTATACAATTATATTTATATTTTTATACAATTAAGAGTGCGTACTGTTACGAAGGGGAAAAATTGCTGTATGTTCCATCAAAGGATGGAACTGCATTTTCAATTTATAAACAAGGAAACAACTTACATATATAAGAAGAACAATTTCGCCTACGAAATATCCAATGGAGCTAAAGAAACTGTTTTACTCAAAGTATTCACAGAATTTGGCTCCCTTCTTATAAATGAAGTACATATAAAATAGTAGAAGCAGGCACGTTGCTTATCTGAAGATATGATTCTTAAAGCTTACCCGAGAATCATCCACAAAGTATTGTTAATGAATATTTATTATGCTGCGGAGCCGCGGTAAGTAACTGAAGAAATGCAACTTTATTATTACCATAAATCGCGTTATTTTTAAAAGTATTTACTTTAACGTCCATGTCAACGTAACTTTATCATAGTTTCATTATTATTCTTTCTTCCTTGAAACATTCTTACAAATACAAATATACAATTTTATATCAGACAGTCGTCCTAAATAACAGCTAATTGTTCCAACAAGTTCATTATTTACTCATGAAAAACGTACATATTTAATATCCAACATCCATATTATTTCGTAAGAATTAATTGAAAATAATTAGATAACTATGGAAACGTTTTTTTTTTAACATTTCTATCAAAACCCGCAGAGTAGAGATACCCAGACATACGTTTTATTTTATTCCTCAAATAAAGAGTAATTACATTAATTATCAACACGAAGACCAAAAATATTAATCATAAAATTTCGCAAAAATCGCAGTAAATTTATTTATAAATTTATTTAAGCCTTATCAAAAAACTTAATTAAAAACTTACCAAGCGCCCTTTCCGCATTCACTTGGCCCTTCACGTAAAAATAAATGAGGATATAAACGTAAAATAAAAGTTTAAAGAGTCTGAACATCATTTTTAATTTCATCATTGTTTATAGGAACATATTAACGCGAGTCCGCGGCACTTGGCGGGCAAGTTTCCCGGGTGGTACACACGTCAGGCTCGTGCGAAGGTCGAGCGCCGACTGCATCTTGCTTGAGCGTTACATCCCCGCGACCCTCCCTGTACTCAGTTATTACTGTTTATATTTTTATCTAGTTATTAAGTTGTACGGTTCTATGCACCTTTGATAAATATGGTGACGTTTTAACAGATTTGGAAAATAATATCGTGGTAAAGGCGTTAATTCTTTGTAAGATAGTTCAACCTTATCTATCTTTAATCTCACAAATCAAAAAATAGTCGACTTTTTTTAATTTATGAAATATTTGAAAATGTTCTAATAAATTTGAAAAATGAACGGATATTCGGGACGTAAATTAAAATTAAACTCTACATATTGTTTTATTTCGTCACTTTTATTTTGAGTTTCTTAACCGCAATTAAAATATGAGGCAAATTTTCGTGGTCTGATATTCTATCTCAAAATTAACCATACTACATTTGTGTGGAATGGACGCTAATATTATTAAGTTTTCTAACATTAGATATGTCGATATTTTGTACGAAGTTCTTTTAGCTTTGAGCTATCCCGTTTCGACACATATTGGCATTCAAAACGACACACCTTTTGGATGTATTTATTTTATTTCATTTTTAATTTTCCTTTGTTTAAATATATCCTTCATTTGTATATTATATGTTTCGTATTTTTGTCTATGTTGTAATGTTATGTCGAAATAAATGTTAATTCACAAAAAGAAATTTAAATTTCCTTTAGCGTGGTTCAAGTCTCCTTATCACCCGCATGATGCGGTGGGAAGTCGTAGCATTTCGTAGAAGCCCGCTACGGCGATATAAAATTTCTTTCTTTGACAAAGCAAATATAACCTTTCGTGAAATGTATGAATGTTGTTATGGCTCGGCTATAGGTACTACGGATTTATAAATTCAGTAAAGTTTATTTAGTTTATTTTTCGACGATCTGATTGGCGTAGTGATTGTGGGTTCAATCCCCATGGGTAGAAAATTTTTATGTGATGAACATTGTAATTTTGTACTGTCTGGGTGTTCATTTATCTATAGTATGTATGTATTTACAAATTAAAATGTATGTCTATCAGTTATCTAGTTTCCAAGGTACAAGCTTTGCTTAGTTTGGGACTAGATGGCGTTGTGTTAAATGTCCGAGAATATTTATATGTAAAAGCGTTAAAATTCGCTATTTGTTGGTGGATTTGAAAATGTTTGTCTAATTCATAAATAATTATGTTCATTACAAAGTAGTACAATTTATGACAAAAAATTACTTTCTCGCGATTTTTAGCTAAACGGTAATTTTTATTCATAAAAACACATATGTATAATGAGTAACGACTACTTTTAGCATTTTTTAATATTTCTCACTCTATCTGATAATGTCCCATATACCTATCCTATCCCATTGAAATCACTGAACGTATTTTGATAAAATTTCATATAAAGATAGGCGGTATGAATTTTACATATACCTAAAATTTAACGTTCACAAAGCGGAAAGATGCTATTTAATTTAAAACAAATAAATATAATAAATTCAAACTCTATAGAAATAGCACGTTCAACTAAATAATACATCATTGTTTACGCAAATTACTAGGTATGAAGGGACACTGAATTCGGTACTCAGCTCTTGGTAACACAGTGGTGTGTGACATAATGGACTCGACCACCTGGACACCGGCACTGAGACAATGCCCTTACACGATTCTGTTAACATGATTACTAAATACAACTAGATTATTTCCATTAAAATTCAAAAATAAAAATATTTAAAGCACAGATTAGAGAATAAAAGGCAGATGGGCCGAAGACTCGAGTGAAGCCGAAAAGCAAATACAAAATTAAAAAGCAAATACAAACACGTTTGTCTAGTTTGAAATAATATTTTTCTTAAAAACGTATATTCTGCGTACGAGCAGTTAGCGTCACTCGAGTCTCCGGCACTCTCCATCTGCTTTTTATTCTCTAATCTGTGATTTAAAGATATATAAAGAAGTGTATTCCATCCTCAAACATGTTATCAGTTTTCACCAGTTGAAACTATGAGCAAACATTTCTTTATTGTGGTATAAAAAAGACTTTAGTTTATTAAATAAGTCTTTGAAACTAATTAAATTTTATCGTTAAATTTTGTTATAGCAATTTTCTTAATATTACTTCTATAAGAGTAAGTGTCCATATGTTTTGTATGTGTCGTATTTGTTAAAGGATTTTAGCGGTCATCATTTGATTCACAAACATCCAAACACAGATATGTTCAAATTTAAAAGCAATTTTATGTTATTTGAATTATAATAAAGGTTTCATTTAATGTACCGTGCTTAATTGTGGGATCTTCATTGTTGGTTCTGATTCGAATGCGGTTTTCACAGATGTATTTTTCTTCTTTCAACTTAACATCTTCTAAATTTCTAATCCCGGAATTCCCACGATGAAACTGTATTATACACCATACCGTATTTTATCAACATGCCTATTAAAATAAATGAATAAATAAATCAGATGTCATTTATCAAGCAAACGGTCTGCGGGCATCTTGAAAAATTTGGTCTCATAACTTGGTAACTAATATTACCTCTACCTCGTTTAGCTCTAAGCAACATGTTAGTATTTTGAAGTCTCAAATGTCGTCCGAAAACTCGGTAAATTGAAAATCGTTTTAGTTTCGTCTTACTTGGAAAGTTTCGCGTACGGTGGATCGTCTACCATCTATATGATGCAGATTGAATTCATGTTTATCTTTTAGTTCCATTAAAGATGCACAACTTTGCCAGCCTAGCAGTTTTTGTATAGATGTTTTTATGTTCACATGTAACAAAGATATCGATTTGAATAAGTATAAAGTAATATTACAAAGTAAGCAATAGTAATATTGTTTGGGTCGAGTCTTTTTTTTTTTTTTAATTAAGGTTCTAAGTGTAAAAAAAATAGTACCCTAAGCTAATTACAATCTAGCCTACAAGACTAATAAGTAATTTTTATCTAACCTAAATTTCTAATTAACTTATTCTAAGATAGTGTCCACTGTCACTTACTTAGTGTCTGTTAAAGGGAAGTCACTTTGTTCACGTGCTTGGAGAAATAGTTCACTATCACTATTTTTATTTAGCACTACACTACACTAACTCAAAGGGCTTGGTCCTTTTCAGTCTTCTCACTAGGTCCGTTGTGTCGAGGAGCTGGATAGCCTCGACATTAACGTGATGGTGAAGTCGATGTTGGTGAGCTTCTGCATACGAGTGGGTCGAGTCTGACGTTATAATAAATGAGAATATTAATAAATTGTAAACCATCGGAAAATTTCCACTTTATCTATTGGCAAAACAAATACTGAACTGTTAAATGCAAATAAATATAAAAATTTATAATTAATTGAGGCTTTAATCGTTTTTTATATGAAAGATCTTTGTAGATTGAATAACAAATTGTATTACAATTTAACACGTTGTTGTCATCATAATATTTTTCTTGAAGAGTTATAGTAGTCCGTACGTTATAATATGATTCATATGTGTCATATAACTGCGTATTCATCGGCACAAAAAGAGAAAAAAACTCAGTAATGGGAAACGGACCCAGCAATATAAAGATTAAATTATGAAAGAGCGAGAGCGGATTTTACCGGAAGGTAATCCCCTACCAAGATCGCCAAATTTTTTCAAGTCCATATTTTCTCTTCGAATTGGACGCAACGGAACTGGCCATAGGATTATGTCGGGTGGAATTACGCGCAAAATACTCAAAGTCCTTCTCTTAATTATTTTCTCTCGTCTAAGAGCGAGAGCACACTATGCGTTGCGTTGGCGTTGCGCTGGAGCGATGTCGCTCAGGTGCAGATTGTCCAACACTTCTTTGGCACCCGCGGCACCGCTACGACACAGATACGTTGCGTTTTATGATGAAATCTTACAAATTAACACATTGTGTGTTCCCGCTCTTACTCGATGCACATCGGCTCACATTAACACATTAAGATTATAAGAGAAAATGTTAATATAATTATTCGTGAGTTTGTAGTGAATTCTACTTATATTATTAATGCGAAAGTTGTTAAGGGTTTGTATGTTGGTAACTCTTTCACAAAAAAACTACTAAAAAGATAACAATGAAACTTGGTACACATAGTAGAATCCAGAATAAAACAATGGCCACTTTTTATACTGAAATTCCGACTGGATTAGAAAGTACGCGCGTGAAATCACGGCCCTGGCTAGTTATTTAATAATTGTTAAATAGTTCGTCAATTAGGCATAGCATTATATTCAATGAAATTATTTAAAACGTGCTAGACGTGCTCGTGTCTTAGTTATTTGTCTCTCATCTAATACGTTGTATGTTTTATTGCATTAGGTTCATAAAATCCATTTAAGCTAGAGCTGGAATTTTATCTGAGTTCTTTCATTCTTAATTAGCCGTGAGTTGTTTGTCCTGTATTGTCTAATTGCCTTTTGAATTGATTGAGTTCAGCTTGGTTAGAATTTCTAACTAAAGACCACCGTTAAAAATATACTAGTTAATTCAATTAGTTTTATGGAGATGGAGTGTTTTTCAGTATAAGAAGTTCGTTTTAATAATTCGAATGAAAGTTACTCGTGCGTGTTTGTGAGAGGCTTTTTATCATATATTAATTATTTTCTCTTGTCTCTTGCATTCAATACATAAAACCCACTCATAATTGGCCGTGAGTTATTTATCCAGTAATATCATATTGCTTAGGAGTGACATTTGAGATGTAGGTAAGCGTCCACGTCTTGTACGCATGGGACGCATCGAACGCGTGGGTCACCACCTCATTTCTACCCGTGGGTGTCGTAGGAAACGACAGAGGATAATTATGCTGCACAACATCTTCAGTAATAAAAGAGTAGGAACCAAGCATTTCACGATTGGGCCAAGCTCGCGCCGTTGTCATTACCACCCCTCTAGCAGAAGACCGGCGTGTAGCAGTATTGCACTATGTTTCGTACGGTAAGCAAGTGCCCAAAGGCCTGTATTCCCATTCCATTTCTCTCCCGTCTTCTTCTACTCTTGTCTCAACGTCCTATCATTAAACCTCTCCTTATTCCCTCCCCTTCCTTCAAGCCGGCAAGGCATCATCATCTAACTTAACATCAGGTGAACCGCATACCCCGCTTTCATGCTATAACACAAAAAAGCATCGTAATATTCTTTGTATAATGTCCCAAGTGCGTGTACTAGTCCACATCGTAAAGACACATTTTCTATACAAATAAAGAATCCGATGCGTACGATATGGTACGTGGAAACCTGGCTTAAACGATGTAAATACGATTTTTCTTTTATAAGCGCATTCGGGAATACGCTTAAGCTTGGTAAAATTTCTCAGTAAAGAGCACTGTAGACTTGTGTTATAAATATATGCTTTGTAGCCACAGTTGTATATTTTTGAATAAACGGATTTAAAAATAAAAAGCAATAGTTTTATCGCACTCGAACGTGTACAAGAACTTTAATTGATTTACGTTGTTATCAAAGTAATATTAAATTTGTTATTTTTGAATAAAATAAATATTTGTATACATTTCGGATGTTTTTGCATTATCTATGGGCGGTTCATTTTGACCCAATTTATGTCGTAATTCGAAAATTAATATTTCAAAATATAATTTATTGATGGTTATTTTGTACGCGAACTTGGGTAGACATGTTATTGTTCATTTTTATCAGACTATTTAATAGAACAAACCCTCAAGCATTATAGAAATGACATTTCTATATATAGTAACATCTATGCTATCATAAAATCAACCAATTCTAAAAAGAAATATAAAGATACATCATTAAAAGTAATTGGTTAGGTCCCATTTTCCCGGTATAGAAGTGCCTGTAAAAAAGGTTTACCTGCTTTATAATTAGACATACAATGTGTCTCTTAACATCATGTTAAGAGATTGCAACCACCTAAGAACACTGTGTAGCTTAGAAAGAAAGGCTAGATGAATGGTTGATGTCGGAAAATGAGAGGATAATAACAAAGTAAGTGGTCTTATTTAGATCCACTTTATGGACAGAAATGGGTGGTGTTATTACCATATTTATTATTATGGTAGAGGCTGGTGGGTAAGCGAACTGGTGATGCACTTTTGATAAAGTCATGTCGATTTTAACTCTAAAATTTCGGTATAACAGTCAAAAACTCATTACATAAAACAGATCAATTAAGTGGCAAATTTAACATGTGTTAACGTCTATAATTTTAATGGTCGTGTATGCACGCTTCGATTGGCAATTTCGTCTAAAACACCTTATTTTTAAAAGCTGTATTGTACACTGTGTTATTGTCAACTGTTTTGTATGCCTAATAAAATAAATAAATAAATAGATATCAATTATACTTAATAAGAAACTGCATGAATTTTGATGGAATAATAGTAGGTTCATCCATCCGAATACGTATGTAAGAATTAAGTAGGAATACTACTAGTGCAAAAAAGTGTCATAAAATATTTGATAAATATTAGCAATATTAATATATAAAAAATATCGTAATGTCTTTAAATAACTTGTATTCATCTAATACCTTACTAATATAAAATAACTAATAGATTCCCTAACACCTTATTCTGCATAATTTAAGAAAATTTTATTGCATACAAATTATAAAATTTTAATTCAAAACACGTTATTAATAAAAATCCGTTGCTATTTTATTTGACAATTTATACGAGAAAAAAGCCTACTAAGAACACAAAGTAAAAAAATATGAAAATAATGTCTTCACAATAATGACGGTGAAGTTTTTGCAAGCTTTTGTTCGACGTCACTTGCCGTGTGGATAATATGTGCGGACAGACCTCTTACAAAAGAGATAAAAATATAACTTGTTTGTGAGAAAATGCGCAATATTTTAATATTTTTAAGCCGGATAGTTATAGTTAATGATTCACTAAGGCCCGGTTTCTAAACCACGGAATGTCATAGTATAACAGATACGAATCGTTTTCATTAACGAGCGGTTTTAATCAACCAGTCGGAAAGTTTTGGTTGTTATGTAAACTCCACGTTTATTATAGATACGCTTTATACATACGCCGAGTAGGATATTGTTCTGTCGGTAAGGGAAACGACTCGTTTTATTTTTATAGGAAATAGACATAAGTTTATACTTTTCATTTGTATTGAATTAAAGTCTTTCCGCGGCTTCGACTGCGTTAAAATTGTATAAAAAGTATCACTTAATTATTGGCGGCGTATTACCGTAGCATTTAAAGTGCCTGGAGTTGTCGGGCTGGTATACAGCAATGCGCGCGTGGGGACACCGTGTACGTTCCTTCTGGAGATCCCGGGGTCCCCCGTCTTCTTGCGCAAATGAGGCCACCGTGAGGTTTTAGTCAGTAAGAGTAAGAGTCTGACCTGTCTCCCCCACATAAAAATCCCTTAAATTCCGATCAGATTTAAGGCGTGATTCACACTCAAACATCCAACCTTCGCATTTATTATAATAGGATAACAATATTGTCGAACTTTAAACGCGTTTCATATGCCGTTGCATAGGCAATACGTCGAGAGAAAGCATTGTTTTTAACCATTTTAGTCTAGTTACACACGTCAATCCATCCGTCGTTGTATTGGATATGTGTGAAATTTAATCTGCACACAAGAGCGCATATTATACTGTTGAAATGTTTGAATTGGTATCAATGCCCGTTGACAATGATATCCAACAAATGTACCTATCATTGTATAAATGTACCTTTTGAAACATGCTAGTGTTAGTTATTCAATTACAAAAGCAGCTGATGCTATTTTGATGATATTTGATATACAGAGAACTGTTTTCCTAAATTATATCCATCGTAGATACTTTTTGCCCCAGTTAACGCTGACGAAGAGGACCAGATAAGGGATAACTTTCTATCAGATAACGAAATAAAATAAAACAAAAATAATATTAAATATTTTTTTTACTATCGACGAACTCGAAGTATCTAACTTATGGATATTAGGTTCAGATTAGATTTTCTTAGAAACAATTTTCCGACATGGTGGTAAAAACGATAATTACAAGTTTTAAGTTTATTTAAATAGAAACTATTTTCGTTAGTGATTTACTTGATAATAAGAGTAGTTGCATGTTTTCATATAAATATAGTCGAGTATGGTATCAAATGAAAGGTTTTGATTTATACATAGCAACGCGACGTCTAGCTTGGAGCCAACCACTAGTATTAAAATGAGAATGCAGCTGTGTCTGCCTGTCAGACTCTTCTTCACGGTTAACCCGCTGAACCGATCTGTGTAAAATTTTGAACATATGATAGTTTGTGTCTTGCAAATCCCAGAAACAGAAGATATAAGCGGGTGAAACAACGGAACATATCTAGCATATAATATAACAGAATCTTACTCTAAATTATTTTTCCTATCATGATACGTTTGTTGTAATAGAGATTTCAATAAAGTATAACATGTTTGGGAATATATCTTCCGTAATAGCGCCCCGGTCAAGGTTTTATTTGGCTATATAAATAACCCGGTATGGCCATAACACATAGTATATGATTTATTAGGGTCCTTAATAGAGTTGGATTTTAGGCAGAAATAAGAAGTGGAGAAATTTTAGTTATGCTCTCCGAAAAAGTTACAGAAACAAAAATTTAATAACCTTTATTATTTTGTATTAAAAACCATACTAGCTGTAGTGTGTTATAAATGTGTAGTATTGATACAATTCGTTTTGTAGTACATCGTATAATTTACATGTTTCTATATTAATTACATTTATCATATATTCAATAACAATATTTATTACGCTCTCACAATAATTGCATCTTCCTTCTACCACGCCGAAAAAACAAGAGAGAGTGCAAAAGCGCGGCAATCCGCACTGGCCAATCACAATGCCGGATTGCCTTTTAATCGTCGAACTTGCAATAGCTGGCCAGTTATTTAAGGCAGGTTACTGAAAATAAGGCTTTAATGTATATTTAAGAAAACAAATTAATAATTAAAGCAAAATAGCTAACAAATGTAAGAATTATAAGACTTACGTGTATTTTATATTACCTGTATTAGGTATACTTCAAAAAAAATTTAATTATCATTAAACCCTAATTAAGCAAATAGCTACACAAACGTTAGAACCATAC
>LQNK01000115.1:0-32648 GCA_001586405.1 Phoebis sennae
CATATCACTTGGGTTGTGTGACAAATGATTTGATAAATTTGGCAATTTCATGTTGATTACAAGATTATATTTAAGAATTCGCTGTCTTGTAACTGGCCTATACGTAACCGTTTTAGACAACTTTATCTCCTCCGTTTGAAAAACTACTTTCTGGCCATAGTGGTCAGAGGTGAGTGTATTAAGTATATTTTTGTCCAGATAATTACAATTACAGTATATCGCACACTGAGAACGAAAGTGACTTAATACGAAATTCGTGTTTTTTGGGAATTGTCAAAATAGTGTTTGCAATTAACAGATCTATCTACAAATCATGTCATAATTTGTTCACATGCAAAATTGTTTACGATATTATATTTTTATATCATTCAACATGATATCTTCCATCGATATAATAAAGAAAAACACACTCACATTACCTTAAAATAATTAAAAATATTTTTTGAAAATCACCATTAAATATTGTGTCACTTTAGTACTCAACATTTGCAAATTTGTTTGACCTATTCTTGAATGTGGCACTTTATTATTTTTTTATTAATCATGCAGTCCGTCTTTATCACAATTATGTCTATTTAATACTATAATATTTGAGAAAAGTAGGACAATTAAGCCAAATAGAGCATGAAATTAAACAAAATTTTTGAATAAAGTAGTTACTATTAAAGGAAAAATATAAATAAAGTAAAGACAAAACATATTTAATATATTTTACATCACCAGGTACACTTTGAATGTATTATTAATATATAATTTTGTTGAGAAAAATAGAGATTCTTTGTTTAATTTTTAATGATCTAAATCCTAAATTTTTGTTACTTACATTATTATAGGCAATTTTTCTACTCTTATTCTATTATACATATTTATTTTACGAGTGCAATTAAATGAAACACAATGAAATAACCATCAACGCCGTGAAGTGCCGTGCCATTAAGAATAGCAAACACCCCATGTGGGGGCCACCTGCCAAGCGTGGCGAGTATTGGCAAAAAACCCCCTAAGATAGCGCTTACAAGACTAAAAAAAATATCAGCATTAAAAAAGGCTAATCCCGGGCTTCTAGTCCCCGGCAGTCCCCCTGATCATGGCACCGATAGCGGCCATGGTATCGGCGGGGAAAGGGGTGCTAGGAATCACAAGCAGGGATCCGGCTACTACTATGGACAACCCCATAACCCCTGGCGCTGGTAATAAACACTGCACGCACATAGAGGATCGACGAAAAGATTGTTGAGCTGGAAGAGGAATTGAGTAAATTACGATAGGACGTGATTGGCTTATAAGTATGGTGGAGTTGGGCGTACCAACCACAAATCCCTTGTCAACAACATCGTTACCATCGAAAGTGTATGTGGAATACCTTATACTTAGAATATTGCAAGTATATTCGATGGAGATCATACAGATTTACGCGCTTACCTCGGCACACCCAGATAAAGAAGTGGAAGGAATGTATGAAGATATTAGTAGAGCCATACATACCCCGAGGACGCACTTCAATGTTGTAATGGGGGATTTTAACGACAGGTTGGGAAAGAGAGGCAAAAATGAGCTGAGGGTGGGGAAAACACAAACCTGGTATTGGGCAGTGCAATCCAAGGTCGAAAAAACTGGCTTAGTTTATAGAAATTAAAGGACTCTTTATGATAAATTCCTTTTTACAGAAGCTACTACAGAAAATGGACCTGGATGTGCCTCGATGGTAAGCGAAATATGAGATAGACTTCATAAGACTACAATAAACAATATCTTCGAGGTATACAAGGTTAAAACCGGAAGTGATTACCGAATGGTAACAGGCATATTGAATGTAAATATTAAATTCGAATTATCCCAATTGATGAAGTCTACGTGACTGTTGCGCGCCCAGATAAATAAGCCCAAGAGCTTTTAGTTCGAGTTACAAGATCGCTTCTCATAAACCTTGACGTATTGGACTATATAAATGACAGGCTCGTGGAAACTATCCAGTCATTTGGGCTCTAATAATACAAAACTCACCGTCAGGAAAATCCACAAAAACTCCGGCAGAGAACTATGGCCGACTGACGCACTACGTCACTTCAGACCTTCGAAGATGCTGATTCATATAAGTGGCCCAATAGATAAATACCAAAGTCCTTGCGATCCGTTCTTCAATGCAAAGAATACTGAAGAAGCGATACGGAACAAAGGCTAAGTTTTCGCAACAGACGTGTCTATTGGGCAAGTCCAGTTGACGAAGCTGAATACAGAGGATGGCATAGTAGCGTTAACCAAGCTAGTGTTAAGAGAGATCCAGAGATTCTACAGGCAGCTTTATACCCTTCATAATTTAATTCCGAGTAGCGATGGGCAGGCATACGTGTGTCAACACATCATTCTACCCGTGGGTGTTGTAATAGGCGACAGAGGGTTATACTGCTGCATAACATCTTCAGCATTAAAAGAGTGGGAGCTAAACATTGCACGATTGGATGAAGCTTGCACCGGTGTAATTACCACCCCTCCGTCAGAAGATCGGTGTAAAGCAGTATGTTACAGTATGCACTGTGTTTCGTACGGTGAGCGGGTGTCCGGAGGCCCGTATTTCCCATCCCATACCTCTGCCATTCTATTCTACTAATCTCCCAACTTCCTATAATTAATCCTCTATATAAGTAACGACTTATATACTCGTTACTACTTACCTTCTTTTAAGCCAGCAAGGCATCTGCGACACTTTGATTAGCTGCAATAAGTAACTTAATATCAGGTCGAGAGCATGCTCCGTTTGCCTGCTCTATGATAATAAAAACATCTCTTGTCAAGCCTGTCATAGGTCCGGCGAAGATATCCCGGATATAATTCTTTACGAGTTTAGGATGACTCTCAAATAAATTAAAACCAACAACCAAGAGGTTGTTTACTTCTGCTTTGCTCGACGGCAAAACGCCAGAAGTTTGGAGCACAAGGGTTGTGGTTCCATTTTTGAAAAAGGGAGACTTTTCCCTTCCGAAGTACTTTAGACCCATTTCACTCCTGAGTCATGTTAATAAGTTGTTTTCGAGGATCATCACAAACGTCTCGAACGCAGGTTTGATGACTTCCAGCCTCCTGAGCAAGCTGGTTTTCGAAGAAGTTTGATCACTATATACCACATTCATATGCTGCTCATTAATCACCACATGTTTAGTTCATCTTTTTAATTTTTTTGGACAATTTGTAAAATAAAATTAGCTTTTTGCTTCATTTTAAACCTTTCTAATAATGACCTTAACATAAATAATTAAAAACATTAACTTTCAAACAATGACATAAAGTTCAATACGACATGATTTTATCGCATCAAAATATTATTAAAATGGCACATTTTTAATAAATACACCTACATAAAGACACCATTTAATAAAGTACAGACATAATTTGAAATATGTCGTTGCATTTCGATTGCTTAATAATACAAAAATGACATAATTCGACTTAAGTCAAAACCAAATAGACTGCATTTAGTGCGTAAGTGACCTAATACAAACAACGGTCATTTTAAGATTAGAACATTAACAAAATATTTACTCACTTTTTGGTAAAATAACGCCGCACTCAGCATTGAGTCACATTCAAATTGAAATACACAGGTCTTAGCCTCGTCAGTGTCGAAAAATCTCCGAATAGGTCACTGTTTTAGTGGGGAGAGGTAAGAAATACGCGAAATATAAAGAGACCCAAAACGCCTGTTTTTCCTTTTCCAGGTGGAATTTGACAATTTTTGATTTACTAGACGATGGAATACCTTATTGTGAGTCGTTTTATGAATATAACTCATTTTACCAAAATTTTGAATTAGGTCACTTTCGTTCTCAGTGTGCGATATGTTATCAATACAAGTAGCTGTTGTGGGTGTTATTCGTGTAGGTTGAATTTTGAAGAGCTTGTGTAAATTAAATGATTGAAATAAATTAACTAATCTTAATGTATGTTGTGATGATGTGAGTAAGTCAATGTTAAAATCCCCACAGACAATTAAATTCTTACTACCTTTACACAAACGCTTTAAACATTCTTCCATTGTTAATTCAAATATATTACATAAATTCTTTCATTTAATTTTTTTGTTCAATTGCATCCCGTTTTCTTAATTTGCATTATTTATTATAATTCCCTATACACTGGAATTGGAAATATGCATTATATATTGCGTCATTAGGCCATATTATAATTTTATCATCTGTGATGAGAATAAAGGAAACAAAGGCGATTGAAACTGGTTTTTTATTGGAGGTAATTAGATTAATTTTTGCAAATATAAATTTTTATAAGCCTTGATATCATTAAATAATTTACGACCAACTTGAGATTACGACCAATGTTTTTTACTTGTGAATTCACATGAAAACAATGTTTGCGTGGAATAGTTTTGTAAGGTTTTGAAGGATATTATATGCCTTATGATCTTGTAAGACATAATATTATATCTTACGGAATCTATCACGGAATATAAATTTTCTATTCCGTGTCTTTTAACTTATGAAAGCATTAGTGATTTAAATCAATTAACAGTGCTCTATTGATCATATTTAGATAGTTATAAAAATCGATTTAAACGCTTTATTTTGTTAAAATTGACGTTTCGCCATGAGCTTTTTATTCTTTTTATAAACGGTATTCGCTTGACATTGTCCATTTCTTTTTTAATTAAAAATTCTGCGTGGTGTTTACGAACTACGTTTCAAGGTTCAGTTTTTATGTATAAGTACTCGCTAAAGCAAATTTTAAAGTAATTCAGTACTGACCTAACTCTGTACGTCCTTATTAACCCGATAAATACGCTTCAACAACAAGAAATTCAATTTATTAACATGATAAATAACATTTACGTCATGTACCATATTTTCCTATGGAAAACCAACTTTATTATGATTATCTTGGATTTTATACCTAACTTGGAGTCGTATAATATAATATATTTCTAGCGTTATATTAATTGATAAGGTATATAATATAAGTATACTATTATGAATGTTTTGTTGAAAAGAAAATAGGTATATGTAATAAATGATACGTCGCATATGGATAAAAAAATAACATTATTTTCTAACCAAACCATTTTTTTCACATAAACTTTATAAAGCACATTAATATATAATAATTCTCGTACAATGATACCGTCAAATCTATTGTTATTATTATGTCTCTAGGCGGCTTGATTCGCTTTCGTCAAGGGATGTACGTCGTTTGCATTCCATAATTCAAAGGCCCTATCTGATGTGGGAATTACAGGTTCCGATTCTGTTGACAGATGGATGCACAAAGGAGTCGAACTCAAAGCGGCTTAAAATAGTGTTATTTCAAATTTTATTGTGTTTCGTTTTGGGTAAAGATAAAACTATTATATGCTTCTTCCGTCTGTCTACGTGTCGGTCACCAGACTGTATCTCATAAACCGAGATAGCTAGAAAGATGAAATTTTCACGAGTTATATATTTCCCGTTGCTTTTATAACAACAACTTTGTCCGACTCGCACTTAGCCGATTTTTATTCAATATACCTCCTTCTATTCGTCATCAATCACTGCTCTATGCTAAAATGAAAACAATGTTAAGAATGTATAATATTTCTAAACGGACGTTTATGGTAAGAGTGTGATTATGCAGGCTCTTTTGCTTGTTATATTATAAGAAACTAAATTATGACGAGGAAAAACTTTCCGCATACCATAATAAACATAAACAGAAGACTATTTATAGAACTCAATTAAAATTGGGTGGGGACAAATAGAAAGGAATCGACTTAAGCCTCGCTCGCCACACCTTATTCAACATTGCTAATTACCATTTCTTCCAAACCACTCCCTAAAAACCAACGAGCTATAAGAAATAAACCAGGCCAATTCAATAATACTATGCAATGTCACGCTTTGATTAGATAATTTTAATGTGATTCTACGATTCATTAGTTTGTTGTACATTGATTCGTAGATATCAGTTGTCTTGCGAATTATTTCCTGTACGCACACCAGACACTTTAAAATGTATTAAACATTATGTTTCATGTTCTCATCCAAGGCCCGGTTCTAATAAAATACGGAACGTCATAGTATATCGAATACGAATCGTTTTCATTAACGAGCGGTTATAGTCGACCAATCGGAACCAAGTTTTGGTGGTTATGTTAACGTCAAGTTTATTATAGACACGCTTTAGACTTACGGCTAGTAAGATAGTCTACCGTCCGTTGATTTTATAGGAACTGGGCATCAGTGAATATAATATGTATTTTTATGAGAAATAAAGTATATTTAAATCGCTCGTTGTGTAAACAGTTCTTTAACATTTTGATAGTACAAAGTTGTCTCTGAATTAGACATACATAATTAATACGATAAGCTATACATTACACAAAATAGAGAGATGTGTGATACTGGAATTTGTAAATACTATTTTACCTGAATTAGCATGTACCGGCTAACGCAATTATTGATGTGTATTGGATAATGTTAGAGTAAACAGCGTTAAGTATACTACTGTAAATTATGATTAGTGTTATTAAAATCCAGTCTGTCATCGAAAAGACAGTAAGGAAATATTATTGTTTATTAGTTTCATTTAAACACATAACAAGATGGCATGCCACGAGTAACATGCTTTTGTATGGTTTATCTCGTATTTATCTTGACTTAGAGTAAATTAACAGATATACTTAAGATAACAGACCACGTGTTATAAAGGCAAATGAGGAAATTACTTGATAATTAGATTTATCAAATTATCTTGTGGTATATCACTTGATATCATTCTTATTGAACAACTAATTTGTGATATAATAAAATTTTGTAACAGAAAGTCCACAGCGTAACTGCATTCAAACCGGTTTGATTCTAGGGTAGTACATTTTTAAAAGACTTTTTCGAAATTTATTTTCATTTCCTTTATAGATAGTTTCGTACAAAATTATCATGAAAAAACATTTGAAATATAAAACGTATATCGACTGAACAAAAAGACAACACATTATAATTTTAAATTTTGAGGTACCTTTAGTTCATGCGATTTGAAATCTTATTCAATATTATTTCTTGTATATTTTGTGTATACGTAAATGTTATCAATAAATATTTCATGTGCGGATTTGGCCTCGTTTCTATATTATATCAGAATACATTTATTGGAAACTGAAATGTATACTGGAATATGTTTATGTCATGAAAGACTCTATGGAATGCTTTAATAGCGACTCGACAATGCCTCGGTACGAATTAGGTCATGCTCACTTTGGTGTAATTATTGCTTTTCACTTTCACAGGCGCTTTTATTCTTTTTAATTAACCTTTAATTCATTTAAATGTGGAGGATAAAACTGGAACTTAAACGTGTAACCATCAGAAATAAAAAGTTTTTTAACCACGTAATATACAGCTGAGCTCCGCGGTTTCACCTGCGTATATATCCCGTTCCCGTAGGATTCCGGGATAAAAGCTATCCTAAGTCATTCCCGGGTTTCAAAGAATCTCTGTACAAAATTTCATCCAAATCGGTTCTGTAATTTCGGAGCCTATTCAATACAAACAAACATATCTTTCCTCTTTACAATATTAGTATAGATTACTTTATGAAACTTCAAGAAATTCTAAAGATCCTAAACCTTGAAACGTCAAGTTAAATATAGCAGTATTGGCAGTCGAGTATATTTAAAGGACATTATGAAGGTTCGTAGAATTAGAGTGGGTGTTGGGACCGATCGCCGATACCTTTAACTCTCCGCCCATCCTATCCACAACTATTTCTCTGACGTAAAAAGGATTACTTTTCTTTTGTTTGTGAATAGTCTGATCGATTTTATCCTTTAGAATTTTACTATGTACTGAAAAAGAGTATTGATATTTTTTTATTCGTTTTGATATTCATACCTTAGATAGATAAAACGGTCCAAATGGAATAACAATTTAGTGAATCGTAATCAAATCTCGGTCATTGTATCAATCCGGTTTCAGCAAACTTGTGTGACCTTCAGGGACCCGTTTAGTATGCGTGAAGACGTCTCACCCGGCATAACTCTGTTACACTGATTATATTAGCCTGCATATAGTAAATTACTTGATATACCCGTATACTATATATAGTATAACATTTAATTTTATTTTTCATGTAAAAAAATAACATTTCATACTAAGTATCATCCTGGACGTATCATTAAAATAGGTCCCAAATTGATTTCAAATTGCAATATTTTTTTTGCTATAGGGAAAAACCACAACTTTTATACCATTTTGAAATTGGTATTAAATACAGAAGTTTTTAAAATCACTGATCGTCTTAGAGTAGTACATTTTTTTAAAACCACAGACTATCAAATTTAACCTCAAAATTTTACTCTATACTAAATTTGAAATAAATATTTTTTTTCTTCCGTTGTCTGATATTTCTATTAATTTCTAATGCATGATTCCAAGAAAGCAACTCATAAAGAAAAGTTAGTAAAAAAATTATGAAAAACAAATAAGAATTACGGCTACAGTAATATAAAACATTGGGCGAGGTCAACATTTTTGAAAAAACTACAAAATCCTCAATATCTCAAAAATAGTGATATTTTCGTATGACCTATATTGGTTTTTTTTGATAGATTATTAGCTCAGCTATCATCCCCCAAGAGATGCTTCACTCATTACGGGACACCCTGTATATACAAGCTATAGCTTGTATATTATTGAGAAATCAAATATACAGTGTACATTTGATACTATAGAAACTTCTAATAAATTCAATAAATAGTTAACGTTAGAGATAACTCGTGCAAATGTTATAGGAAAGTTTTCCTTACTCATAGTTGACAAGGTTTATTTTCTTATATCGTAACACTGGTTTTGCCTTGTAATTTCAACCGCGTACTAGTGTTATGCTAGATCGCCTATTTTCATGAACCCAAATTTTTAAACCAATTTGGTAATCCCCAAAATTAGCTGTTTAATAAAAATTTTTGCCAAAAAATAGAAACCGACTTCCTCGCTCTAAAAAGTAGAAAATAACTTTTATTTCATTTTTGTTGAAATCTATACAAAGTCGGTGCAAAATCTTGTTAAATTGAAAATAGATAAGGCACCGACTTTGTATAGATTTCAACAAAAATGAAATAAAAGTTATTTTCTACTTTTTAGAGCGAGGAAGTCGGTTTCTATTTTTTGGCAAAAATTTTTATTTTATTCTTTTTAGTTTCCTGTGAAGGGTAATCACATCATCTAGTCACAATTCAGTTGATATATACATCATTAAATCTTAACCGCAGAGCTTTTTCCGTTGATTTTCGAGGAGTTCCCTGGAATATCTTCCACATGGATGATCAGACTTGAACCAAATTTCTATGGGACCACACATGAACTTTACTCTTTCGAANNNNTCGTAACACTGGTTTTGCCTTGTAATTTCAACCGCGTACTAGTGTTATGCTAGATCGCCTATTTTCATGAACCCAAATTTTTAAACCAATTTGGTAATCCCCAAAATTAGCTGTTTAAAAAAACAAACGAACTTTCCGTTGATTATATTATTTTAATATTAGTCTAGATTATTTTCACGGAGAAGAAATTCGTAAAGGTAAAAAGCTTTTATAAAATCATTTCTATACGATTTAGTAAATCAATCAACTGTATTCTTATTCGTTAAACTTGTACAAGCCGGAACAACGTATAAAATTTTCCAATGATGTATTCGCCTAACAATGAACTTACAGTACGGTTTTTAGCCGCGGCCGCACTTCCTGTAGAACATAAATACCTTTATACTTGAAAGAGCAAGTTTCACCGTCGTCAACCGCTACGTTGACGGCCGATGACAGTTGCTGCGGCTTTAAAAGATGTACGGAACTTCAGTCTCGTGAGATTCGAAATAAAACACTACGGCCGCCGCGACGTAGGCACGGCTAAAAACCGCACTGTGAATTCTTAGTAATATTTCCATACTTTGGTCATATGAAAAAAGTTAGTTCAAAATGCCTACAAAGTCGTTTTGCTGGATGTCCTCGTCTCAAACACTACTTCACATAATGTAAACAATTAAACATTATCTAAATAGAACAGGATCAACAAGTTTTTTATTTAAATTCAACTAAATCGTCGAAACAGACTCTAAAACATAGTTCATAATCTGTATTGTAATTTAAATTCGTTTATTTTTTTGTTTATGCAAATGAAAATGGGCTTTTTATTCAAATAGCGGATATCGATTTCTCGATAATGTAGCCAAATATTTTTTTAACAAATATTTTAGTAGATTAAATCATATTACTCAATATTATCAGGCCTTTTAATTTTGACTATAGCAATGTATCGCAAACTCTTAGAGGTCCGCGATCATACGTATGGGGGATGTTTATTTATTAATTCCTTAATTATAATACAGTGATTTTAATTTTAATAAAAACGTATTATTTGCAATACAAAAAATTGTCCTAAATTTGGTTACTTTAGTTCAATCGTTGGACTACTCTATTGAGCTAGGGGCAGATTAATTTAAACCTGAGCTTTTTATTATTTTTTAATTACCTATTACCACATAAATATTACTTAAATTCAATAATTATTTTATTGCGGTGTGAGGACTGAAAATTGTTAAAAAATCATGGAGTAAGATATACCCATGTGATGACTTAGTATACTTTTCCTTTCACGAAGGCAGTAAGTAATGTAATATGCATATTGTGATCTTCTTTGCAAACCTGAGTTAAATTTGCTGTGATTTGTATACCTTAAAATACAAGTATTGTATAAATTTCATAGTTTTGTGATAAATAGATTTTATATAACAGTAAATAAAAATTCTACAAGTACATTGTAAAAGTGATTTTTTAGGATTATTTATTTGTTTAAATTTAATATAGAATAGATCGGTTTACAAATCACTTACTCTATTCATACAAGGGAACAAATTAGGTTACTAACAAATATTTCATTTTGTATAATTCCAATAAAACCTAGACATAGAATAGTATAATGATGTTATAATTTTATTTTCTTCATACAAGAGACTAACATGACACATATTTCATTGAGAATTCTAATAGGTATCCAGCACTGGAGAGATATTTAATTAGTTTCTATCCAGCAGACGTAGCAAACTCAATTATATGGGAATTTCTGTTTGGAGCTCGTGTAATTGTATGATCCCTTTATTTATTGTATTACTTTCATAAATTATAGGTATTAAAGTAGTGAGACTGTAGAATTTAAAATTACACACTATATAATTTAAAAGTGCGAGTCATATTTTGAGCACAAATTGTTTATTGGCAAAATTGTTTAGTCGTCCGAAAGCTAGGACTACTTTTTGGGTGTGTGTTTGAGTCAAGCTAAAATCTTTTATGATGCCTCATATATAATATCCTAACATTGAACTGTAGACGTGGTTGATGAATAGCGAGTAGCGACTTTTTACCTGCCTAAATAAAATGTCTGGGTATAGCTTGCCTCAAACACCTACCCAAAAATGGTTCTAGGTCTATTAGGAGACCTATCTACGTTCCACTTTTCATGCCTACACACGTGTGTCTCAAGGTCTCAAATGGATAACAGTTGCGCTCAGACTGTTTCTATACATCCCGAGAAATCGGCGTCGGAGAACGTTGCCAATGTGTGCATTGCTGGCGAAGTTGACATGAAGTTGGACCTACCTACCTACCTATAAATTTTGTAGTATTTTACTGTGGTTCGTCCCATCAATGGTTCCTGCATCACGCCTACCCTTTTCAACCTAAATCAATTATCTACAATCAACATACTCTACAAAAGTTAAAATTGTTTTTCCATTGAAATTAACAGTCGTAATTAAATATTGGGCATATCACTGAAAGCCATTGCCGACGTCATTGATCCAGCTAACCACATATTTACGTAACTGGGGCGTTGTATGCAGATGCATTGTTAGTACTTGCAGGGCTTATTGCTTTTATATTGAAACTTTATAATACTACCAGCTATATACATGTTTATTACACGTTACTTTAATTATTATGAGCAAAGCGGCTTCACCCACGTGAATTTCCTACGTAAAGCCCACGGGAATTGTAAGATTTATGGCGATAAATGTCTTTTTCCGTACTCGCATATGTATGCAATATTTTAAGTAGATTGGTTGTGTAAAAGGGTAAAGAGGTTACAAATATACTTTCTTTCGCATTTATAATTCACATCAATAGTGACTGTATTCTGTATTTCTGTCGTATTTTTGGTGAATTTTAGATAATCGTTGTAACATTTTTATTATTGAAATGTTACCTACGAATATAAAAACATCTTAAATCAAAGTCAATTATTTAAACGTCACAATTAAAATCTTTTATTTTTAGTTAAAATTGTTTTTCAAACGCTTTAATTTAATCATGAATTTTCCTCTTTTAAGATTGAATGCATTGAGGAAGTCGAATTTGAGTGTATCTAAAATTTTATTCCGGAACGTTCGTTTGTGTAATTGTTATTCAATTCACGGATGTTTTTGTTGCCCGTGTACCATTAAAAATTACTTGAGGATGTGCAGTGCATTATATTTATGAAACCAATGTGAAGTTGGAAACCGTTAAGACCGTATTTTTGAAGTCAAAGTACCTTAAATTGTTGACTAAGGTCCGGTTCCTATAAACGACGGAGCGTCATAGTATAACAGACACGAATCGTTTTCATTAACGAACGATTATAATTAATCAGTCGGAACCAAGTTTAAGTATTTATATTAACGTTACATTAATTATAGATACGCTTTAGACTTACGCCTAGTAAGATATTGTACTGTTCGTTAGTAAAACGACTTATTTTTATAGGCAGTGGCCATTAGTCTTGAGATTAGTCTTCGTAATATGTATATTGTATACTTACGTTACTTGTGTAAAAATTACTGGTGACCCTTTTCATATAAAGGTACAGACAAATACATAGTATTAAAAATGTTTGTTTATGAAAATAAAAATAAAATGTGTCATTTAAACTATCCTTGCATTGAATATAGGACAGCTGTTTTAACACATATTGCAAACAAAACAAATTACTACATATTAAAATAAATTACACTGTAACGTCTGTAACACAATTACTTTAGCAGTGGTAGTATATTTTTGTTTGGAGTTTAATATAATAATAAACCCATCGATCCAAATTATCATATTAAATTATCACACTGAAATCTCTTTTTAAAGGTTTGAATTAAAACATACATGTTAAACCGGTCTATAATAAGATTAATGCACTTTTTGGGAATATAATATCTAGTTTATTATGTTGATATTTTTTAGTCAAATATTAGTTATTATTTCTATAGCCCAATACACTAAATGAGAAAACTATCGGCTGATAGTCCTTGATTCACGGATACGAACTACGTAACATTAGTTGTTGAGATTAGTGCTTTCAAACAAACATGCAAAAATAAAACATGTTAAAATTGCATATTGGAACTTATGTTAACGTTTTGATATTTCAATAACACTCAAACGAAGCTTTCACTCAATAAAAATATCTTTTTATTCTTCACACGTTAAAATAAAATATAAGCCTGAACTTGAAGAAGTTTAATCATGACTCTATAAACCTAAATATATCATATTCAGCAAACAAAAGTGACAATTTTATCTCAATTGAATGTGAAAACCCATTATAATCAATAACCCATGTCAAAACCATGTGTGTCGCCGAGACAGGTGACGGTGGAAGCTAAATAAAAGTTTCTAATAAAAATACTGACCAAGGTTTATCTGAATAGCGAAGGTTCCGTTCATTATATATTTTAGGTTTGGTAATCGTTTTTTTTATATTTTCTGCAGGTGTCCTATCATGATTAATAAAGCTATATCTAACTACTGCGTACTGCTACTTAATAATATAAAGAGGATTTGTTTGTTTGTATTGAACAGGTTCGGAAACTACAGGACCGATTTGGATGAAATTTTGTACAGAGTTTCTTTGAAACCACAGGAATGACATAGGACATGACATAGGACAGTTTTTATTCCGAAAATCTCACGTGAACGGTCTATATAAGCGGGTGAAACCACGGAGCTTAGCTAGTTTTGATATTCCAATGTGACAACGTGAAATATGAGAAAACCTGCCATATTCAGATTCGGAAATATTTTTGATTGTCCACTCCAATATTTGATAAACATTTAAGTATGATAAATATTTACATATTTAAAAAACTCGTCTTGACTAATGGACGTGTAAAATTGAAAAACAAGTTTTCGTTTTTATTTTACAGGAACCCTAAAAGATTAGATATACATTTGTTGATTTGCCAAATAAGTCAACCACAGATAATTCATATTATTATACTCGACGTATCGACATTCTGATTAATGAATGATTTAATCAACCGCATGCTCTTATTAATGTGATGTGGACTAGTTTGGTAACAAGTTTGAAAAGAAAAAGTGAAATCCCCTTACGGTATGGGACCGATATTACATTGTTCAATTGTTCTTAAGATATTTATATGCCTACATCAGAGATTGAACCCTTAACCCTATGATAAGAACCCTTGGAATGTATTAGTTTTTAGATCAATGCAGGATAGTAGATATACTATATAATAGTATGTATTTTCAATTCAGTTATTAACTATTTAGTGTATTAAATCTTAAAAGTTGTTGTTGAAAAGACTAACATCTTGAGGTTCTAGCTATTTTTTGTCAGTAGAAACAACTTTCTGAACTGGTGGTAGAGTTATAATATTGGTGGAAGAAATAAGGTTGTAATAAGTTCAATTGAATACTGATTATTTTTGTTAGCCAAGATAGAACGGTTTTAACACATAGAAAAGACTATCCGTCGATAGGATATTGAAATCAAAGTAAGTGCAATAGATAGATTTGTCTGACTTTAGTAAGAAAAACAAGGGATAGATAGGATATTGAAAACGGTCGTAAACCAACGAGGTGTTCAGTTTTGACTACAGAAGCAAAATTATTGAAATAACAACGTGTTAATATCGATATATGACGGTATATTTAATCGATTAAATTGATAAGAATAATTAACAAAGCGTGTATAATACGTAAACTGTACTATCTATATACTTAGAAAATACTACTTAATATAATCCTATTAAATTAATTAAGATACTGATGTTGAAATTATCTAGTTTTTGTCCATGAGGCTGATAGTATACAACGTTGGCAAAAAAATAAGGTAATTGTGACACAATAATTTAAACGATAATTATAATTATGTAATCTAGATACACGTGTATATCCGTATCTCTAGTACGACAATTTTGGATCACAGTATGTTATATCGGCTGTAAAAAGATCATGTTTTGTGTGAATGAAATCTCTGGGGTAGAAAAATGAATCTGCGCAATACCTACGTACAGATTTTTTGGACTTTAGTAAAACTTTTTGGAACTTTACCTCTTAGTCTGCTAGAGTTAGACTGCTCAAAAAAGTATGTTGATAAAAATATGTAGCACATATTAAATAGTATTATGATCTACATATTTTTTTATTATTATAGAGATCAAACGAGATCGATCGATCAAATTTCTTTTTACTAGAAAGCATACATTGGTACAGCACAAGGGAGGGGAAATTACGCTCTGCTTTTTGTTATTGTATTCAAAATAAATATCAATATGGTTCTAACTTGATCATCATAGGAGTTTTCCTCACAATGACATTAACAAGTCTTGAATAAACCGGTATAAAATCACGTGTTAACAAACTTCACGTTTTTGTATATTTTATGTTCATCAAATAAAAAAAAAAACTCAATATGACAAATTTCCCTTGAGCCGGTCAACTGGTTTTCAATAAGCTTATAAATATCTTTTCTATGAGGGCAATATATGCTATATTATTGGTAAGGGATTGACGGATAAGAGCCCCTTATGTCACAAAATCCAATTTTCACATATTTCGAGTATAATATTATTTTCGTGTTATTTATGAACGTTTACTATATTAATGTTAAACAAGTCTTGCTCTACGTATAGGACAAAAACTGAGCTATCTGTTAATCAGGTAATACAGTGAAAATTATCATTTTGTTCTGTGTATGTTACTTAGTATTACGAACATACAAACCTTTATCAAGATATATATATTTATAAAATACTATAAAATCGCTTTTCTAAAACTTTACAATTCTAAAAAGAGTAGTAAGTTTTTCCTTGGTGCCATGAAAATTATGTCAAATATTCCAAAAATGTTTCACAGAAGTTAGTTAGTTATCGAGATTAAAACGTTTACTTACCTATCAAAGAAGTGAAAAACGTTTCATTTGCTATGCTTATCGGCAAAAACTACGATGTAAAGTTTAATAGATTACGCCAAAAGCATGTGATATCATGTAAATATACATCATTATTAACACGATTCACACAAGAGAAATCGTGGGTTCATACAAAATCAGAATCTATTACGTGCGTTAGATTCTGTTTTTGTATGAAAGTTATTATTGGTTACGTTAATTAAAAACAGCTTAAGGAATATTTTGCGTGAAGGTTGACAACTGATGCTTTGACTAAATTTCATTTTACTAATACGACGAAAGCACGTGATATGATAAACGTTTGCCACGACAATTAGCATGGTTTACACACAATTATATGTGGGTTCACTCGGTGCGTATCAACAAAGTCCATTTCTAATTTGTAGTCTCATGTAGTTTGAAGTTTGAAATCAGTAAAGATCCCGACTATACTATATTATACTTTGTATACCTTCTCTATTTTCTTTATGTTTAATATTATAATAGCGAAAGTAACTCTGGTTTTATGTCTCTTCATCACACCTAAACCTAAACCGATTCAGATAAAATGATGAATTTGTACATAGATTGTTTTAAACCCAGAAGGTTTTATTCCGGAAATCAAAATTAAATGTCTTGATTCATACGTAATGTATGATTCTACAACATGTATTCATACTTTAATTCGCGAGGCCTAGCTCGGAGCGAGCCACTAGTTACACAGCTTTCATTCTCCAAAACATATTTTCGTAAATACGATAGCATGTGATAAACTACGTCACAACAATTAGCACAGTTCACACCCTACAACACGCGGCCATGACTCACACTGCGTGTCGTGATCTTATGACTTGTCAGATAATCTATGGATCGCTTCCGTACGAGGACAAAGTCTAATTCCATTCATTAGATAAAAAGATCTGACAGTATTCATAATTAATAGCCAGCGAGTGATTAACACTACATTAATGATGCATTTAGTAAAGTTTTCAGCGAAATATAGACTATTGCAAAGATTGCGGATATGAGGGCAATAAAAAATTAATGAAAATAATTGGCAAATAAATGGAACATGAAAACTTAAAATCATAATATAACACTATATGTGAAAACTTAAAATCATAATATAACACTATATACAATTCGAAAATGTTCGAATAGCATAATACATCGATTCTTAGAAGTTAAAGCATATTTTACTGTTCAATAGTAAAATGAGATTACGTGGTATGGGTGAATCACCAAGTTTCGTTATCAGCATACAAACAATCTCATATTCATAATGAACGCGTACACGATAAATATATATAATGGAAATTTCTAATAATTTGGTATTAGAAATTCGTTTGGATATTACGGCGCGTCTTATTAAAAGCTAAATTTGTCTTGTCTGTTAGGTATTGAATTAAAGTCTTTAATTCAATACCTAACAGGAAGTCACAA
Source organism: Phoebis sennae (assembly GCA_001586405.1). Lineage (NCBI taxonomy): Eukaryota > Metazoa > Arthropoda > Insecta > Lepidoptera > Pieridae > Phoebis > Phoebis sennae. The sequence continues at coordinate 17,628 of LQNK01000115.1, forward strand.
TACAATCTATCAATTATATTGTTAGGCTTATATCGAATACTAATCCTCTTAGCTCTAATTTAAATAATATCATATTTAGCCCGAAAAAGGGCGCTAGAAATAACGACACACTACCTTTTACACGATAATATTTTGAGCAAAAAGAAAACTAGCACTAGAAAGTAGTCTGCTATTATTATGATTGAAATAAGATCTTTTTTACGTGTTTAAGTACGGAGTGTCGTCCGCAGGCCACCTGTCCTCAATTTCTTAGATCGAAATCAATACAATACAGATGTTGCTGGCTGAAAATTCCGTTTTATTTATAAACTAGTTGCAATTGTTTGACGGTGGTTGGAACGATTTATATTTCCTTTTCATGCGCGTACATTAATAGGTATGCTCAGCAAATAATATTGTACAATCAATAATCATCGCCCAGTGGTCGACATCCAATTAATTTCATCCGTAATTATTATAACTGTGACAATGTTTAATATTTCAATTATAATAATTCAGTTGCCTATAATTATATACCAGTCAATTATTATCAAAATGCTGAAAGGAGTTTTGAGGCCGATTTTGACGAAAATAAAAACTAAATCAATGTATTTTTGAAAAATTGATTAACCGAGCCCGGCGTCGAACCCGCAGATTTTGTAAAAAAATAAACATCTTATATTAATTTACCGATCGATAGTACTCCTAAATAGAATGACTTTTTGCAAAGTAATGTCATGAAACAAAGTTGTGTGTATATTTTTAGAGAGGCATTCTTGTGTGTATATTTTTATAGTATATTCAATTTTTGAAGCCAATTATGTAAAATGATACGCATTTTGTCAATAAGATATTTTCAACGCTTTCTTAGCATATTTTTTTTCGTTAGTAAGTAGTTTATTTACTTGAAAACAACTTGTTATATAAATATTCCGAAGACTGTTCTTGTGACACTTTTATCGAGTTTCCCGATTGTCAAGCTAAAAATACATATAAATATAAATTACACGTGTATATATAAAACTGTATAAATAAAGTACTTGTATTTCTCATATAACATACATTTAATTCGAAACTTGTAAGAGTTCATCTGACATGAAATGAATGAAGTGTCATTGCAATAAGTGCATTTGCGATAAATGTAATACGATAATGGTAATATGCTTATGTTAAACCTTTTTATATTAATGTTTATCAAGGATCCACTTTCTTTTTCGTATCAAAGAAAAGAAAAAACTGTTTTATTTCGCATAATATTTATTTGTAACCATACATTTTTAGTATGGATAAACAGGCATTTGACCGCCAGCCCACCAGATGTTAAGCGTTACTACAGTACTAAACCAAATTTAAGGTAGACTTATACATCTACCTTCTACAACATTACGTAAAACTGTTTTTAAGGATAACCTAAAGATATTATTTGACATTAAATCTTTTGTAACATCTCTAAGTCTCTTATTATTCTTCGCCTGTTTACAGCAGTATTTCAGAAACGAAAAACACCTTCAACCCTACAGATATAATACTATAACCCTGCATTGGTGCCTCGGGAAATAAATGGCAACATATAAACCTGTATCCTCAAGGCTCGCCCTGTAAACATTGTTTTGTTTGTTCACTAGTTCAATGCCAAGCCTGACGCAGATTTCAGCTGTAAAGGGTCTAACAACTTAACGCTAGCGATTCATTGCACGCGCTGTCCCATGTTTGTACTTCCTATTTTGAATGGTATTGTTTGTTTGGCAATGGAATCTTCTGGAACTAATATTATAGAGGTCTAAGGAATGAGGTTTTAGCTGTATCTTATATTTCGAAAACAAGTTCGTATGAGGTGGTTTCAATATTTATTCCGTTTATGTAAATGGTTATTTATTTTTTTAATTTAGTAAATCACTAAATAAAATAAAAAACAAACAAACACGTATTTCACTATGAAACTACACGTCAACACGGAACTACTACTACTGTATAAGAATAAAAAAGATACAACAGAACACTATTTATTTATCAATGAATTTCATGAAAGAAAGAAAGAAAGAAAGAAAAAAAGCTTTATTGCCATTTATACAGAACAAATAAGAAAATAAAATAAAATTATAGCATGGCAATTGGGCAGACTCAGCCATGCTGCTAGGTTTTTACACCCACAGCGCTGATTTTCAGTCTGCCCATCTGTCCAGGGTTCAACTGCCACTTTTTCGCAAAAGCCACCAATACCAATCCAAGAGTAATTAAACATAATAATGAATGAATGTATGGAGTATCTGCAATGTTTAATAGAGTGTTTTCTAATTTAAAAAAGTGAAGGTAAATAAAAGGATTTCAAATGGTATAAATATAAATTATTTTTTACACTTTAAAATGTTCCCTGAAACTTAAATCTAGGTCAAATGTTACCCAATCCAGGTGCAACGACTGTAACATGGCAGTCGCAGTGCACTCTGCAGTCTTCACCGCGCACTTCCACTAATTATCTCTGCATATTTAAATATATCTAATACTGAAATCTAGGTCAAATGTTACCCAATCCAGGTGCAACGACTGTAACATGGCAGTCGCAGTGCACTCTGCAGTCTTCACCGCGCACTTCCACTAATTATCTCTGCATTTTTAAATATATCTAAAACTGAAATCTAGGTCAAATGTTACCCAATCCAGGTGCAACGACTGTAACATTACTGTCGCAGTGCACTCTTCAGCCTTCACTGAGCACTTCCACTAATTATTATCTCTTTTATGTGTCATAATTGAGAAATAGTACATTTTGTAATTGTCGTTTGTTTATAGCTGAAATCTAGATCAAAAAACCCAAATCCAGGTGTAACGATTGTAACATCGCATTGGGGGTTAACTCAGTAGTCTTCACTGAACACTTCCACAAATGATCTCTATTGTGCGTCATAGAGTTGACTTATGTATCATTTGTATTTTAAATTGTAGTTTATTTATAACTTAAATCTAGGTTAAACGAACCCAAATGCAGGTGCAACGACTGTAACATCGCAGTTGCTCTTTACCCTGCAGTCCGCGCGCACTTCCACTAATTATCTCTATTGTCCGCCATATTTGTGTGACAATTGCTTGATGCATCATTAATATTTTGTAATATTGTATCTTTAAATGTTCACCAAGAAAGCGGGTTCGCGCAGTCGATGTTGTAATACATTAATACTGTGTGTGAGAAAAAAGTTTTTATCAAGTATCTAACAAGTACCAGTCATGACGATTTATATGAAATATGTCATCGTTTAAATATCAATGGGGGCTTCAAATTGTGGCCATATACCGAGTTCAAACTGACAATATTAATATTAATGGAAAATGTGTTAATATTTTGTTTAGCCAACTACAGACCAACTTCTACACGTCATAAGGAAAAGATAATCTGAACAATAACATAAATGTTAATTTTCGCGAGATATGTTTTTGTTTTTGATAATCGAATATTTATTTATTATAGGCAACTAACATTTTAACAGGCATAAATCAAGAAATAAATAAATTATTAATATTTTATGCCAAAATTCACTCTTATACTACTTAAGTAATTTACATTTTATATATCAGCTATTTGCTTCTGTCTTCTCGCAATACCTGTTCAAATTTACATTTATTTGAGGTTATTTTTAATTTTCGGAAAATTTGGAACTTTGAGTTCTTTTATTGATTTTTGATTAAAATTTAACTATGTGTTTTTTTCGATCGCGTCGATTGTTCAGTGGTTAGCGCATTAAGCATTTAAACCGAGGGATACTGAGTTTGATCCTTAGTGGAGACGTAAAATAATACCTAGGTATTGTAGATAGGCTCATCACTTACTTGCTCTAAATGAAAATTGATCAGTAAAACGATCAACATGATTTAAATTCCGCTCCATCCCAGAAAAAAATACACAGAACTTCATATTTATATGTTTTTTCGACTAGTAAATACTAAATACTCAGAGTTGTTAATTCTTATTCTAAGAGGTACAGAGAATATATGTATCTGAAAACGGGATGTCGATGAAAAAATAATAAATACAAACAACGTTTTTCACGCATACAACTTCACATTTTCAAGCTAACATGTTGCACTTAGCGAAGTGTTTACAACACTTATTCAATACTTATTTGTTCATTATTCCACACCTAGTAATGGTTGACTTTCCGTCAAATTATTGCCGATTGAATTCACGTTTTCCACACAATTGAAGGCGGCCTTCAGAATACGATTTACGAAATAAAGATTACAATATTTTATGGTAATTTCGTAAAAATTCAGTGCTGATTGGCGGAGCACTGACAACGATTATAAAAATTAAACCAAAACTTAAATATGTACTAAATAATATACACTAGGAACTGAAAGCGGTAAAAAACTATAGAAATACTTGCACAATTTTTCACCATTGAAATAAAACTACGATACCGTGAAAGCATAATATGATAAGGAAACGCCGATGTCATCACAAATCGAAAAAAAAGATACTAAAAAGGTTTCTTAATAAAAAACTTTGATACAGTTAAGATTAGGGTCCTCATATATTATTTATGCAGCAGCTGACGGCGCTTCAGAAGGCGGCCAGATATCTTACGGGTCAAGAGATGCTACATTGATCTTGCCCTCAGAGAGAACTTTTATTTCTGCTTCTTATTTTGTGTTGTCGACATATACGTATAGTAATGTCTTGTAAGCATGAAGCATTAACAATAATTATGATTTGCTTATATATAATTGACGTAGCTATAATCTTTATCATAATAATTGCTTCGTAGCGAATTATGACGTAGTTAATTTTTGGTCCTGGGAAATTTGTAGGCATGAACAATATAAATGATTTACTTATAATTGCTATAATCTTTATGATAATGTTGGTTTCGTAGGGAGTTATGACTTAGTTAATTTTTGGTTATGAGAAATTTGTAGGCAATACCTACCATCCCATGATTTTTGCTAATGTGTGAACCTCGCATGAAAAATAGGAAGTATCTAGACTGTCGTGGAACTATATTTGCTCAATACTATAGCGTACCGCTAGTAATTTGCAAGTATAACATCGTATGACGCATGTACGGTTATATTTCGGTGGGTCACACATTTTCAATAGTGAGTTCCCTCCTTTTCAATAGTTTTGAAGGCAGGCTGTAAAGCCTAAATAAACAGTATGCTAATAAGAACGGTTCTAGATTTTTGATGCTTCAAAAACTAATTTGTCATTCCAAAATATTTTGCTACAATTTTTACCACATGGCTACTATTGAATGTAATGAAAGCAACTAATATTTCTAAGACCTAATACTAATAAACTATGTTACTCTTTAATGCATGATGTTTAACCCTATAAATGATATGTACATACTTAATTAGGATATATCTTTGTTGTGGTATTATTAATAGTTTTAGTTTGCCATAGTTGGGTTTCCAATAAATAAATAAGCTAATTAATATCAAGATTTGCTTTTCAAGGAATAAGCATATTACATAAAAATTAAATTGTAAAGCTAGCGTATTTCACAGAGCAATTGTTATGTTTTTCTGCACGCGTTTACACTCGCAGTTAGGAGGCAATTAGGCCACTAAGCATAACTAGCGAGTCTAGATCGCCCTCGTTTCTTACACGTGTATGTACTTCATTTTACGTTTTTATCTCATCATTCATGATTCATATTTGATATCAATCAATTTAAATTTTAACAAAACATATGAAATGTACTGCTCGAGCTATGTGTATCTGTTCATAATCTATTATAAGAGACGCTACTTTGAATTTGTAACCTTTGAAAAATAACAATATTAATTTAACTCGAGTTTTAGACATAGCCAATTAAAATGCCATATACACTGAACTCCCACTTTCATTCTGTTCCAACAATGCTAAACAACAATCAAAAAGCCCCTGAATCTTACATGATAAACGATGATACATCTCATTGAAACTCAAACCCTCTGAAAGCCTTATCTTGAATTATTATTCGAGGTAGAATTACATACAGAATTATACGTGGTACAAACACGCACTTAATTCCCATTAACTCTTATGCTCTCTGCTATACCAAAAGCTGTCATTTTCCGTCACGTTAATAAAACTTTTCTTAAGGTTAGACAATCTCACAATGTATATTTTGAATCCAACATCCTTGTTATGCCTTCTACGCAGTTATATCGGCAGTTTCCATAGATATAATATTGCTTATTGCATGTCTATATACTGACATAATTTGAGCCCATTTATTGTGTTAACGCCCTACTGTTAGCCTGTCTTAAATTAGTTGTAATCACAAACATGCAATCTGCGTCTTAAGGAAATTGACGTCCCACGCGATCCATTTATCTAGTGGAAGTCTGGCTTTCTGAGGTGAATCCAGATTTATTTAGTTGGTACTAGAAATGTCAACATAAAGAACATGATTAAATGTGTTTGAAGACGACATAGTTAAATTACGACGTTATTTTACTGTTTCAACTTTACAACTTTATTAGCTTTATGTCAATGCCGAAATAAAACCTATAGAATTGACTTTTCTGATTATAAATTTGAATGGAAAGTCTATAAACCCGAAAATATACAAACTAATGATATAAGTTGATGATTATGAAGATATTTTACATTGCATTTTTTATATAATCTTATGCAAATATCGCAAGATATTTAAATTTTATATCGTCCTGACTGATTCTACTATATTTGTAGCGTAGCGTATTAGTTCATTAATATTTTTTGACAACATACAGTTTGGAGATTCGCTGTAGCACATTAATTGACTATTTATTTAAATTTGTTTCTTTTAGATCATAAATTATAGTACGATAAAATCTAATAACATGCGATTGACGTTTAAAAATGCTTATAACTCGCTGTCTTGCTGATATTATACGAGACAACAAATGCATGCGACAGCAGTAGTCCTCTCAATTTGTGTAATAAGAAACAAATACAAGAATTTATATCAAAGTAAATACTATGAAACAGGTTGCGCCTCCTGTATATAAAGTAAATATAAAGAAAATGGCCGTTCCCGCCATGTTTACCTGCAGACTATCTCTTTTATTACCCAATTTTACGGTTATTACGTCAATTTAAAGGATATTTGTGTAAATTGTTATTTTGTTAGGGACTCAAACGCTCTGTTGCCATCACTTTGTATTCAACATTGTTGGTTTAATTTGTTTAGATCGCTGGCGTTTCAAACCAGTTATATTTGTCCTGAGAGATATATGAATCGAACTTTGAACCCGCATGTTATAATAAATATCTGCGCGAAAGCACGTATGAATAAGGAAAAGTCAATGTAAATATGTATGCTAATCTATTTGTACAATAATTAGGTCATATTTGAAGTAAAATTAAATGTAAAGTTTAATATTTATATCGGTATATTTACGCGCCAAACAGAGAAAAGTTTATTGCGTTAGAGATCTAGCTTAGTTATAAATTATAATCGAAAACACTGTTTATTTCAATACGTTTATGAGTTAACTCATTTGTATGTTAAATGCTGTACTTAGTTGGGGACTTTTCATAAACATCGTAAAAAATAAAAAATCACCATTAACAATTGAGAATACGTTATCTTTACATATAAAAATCAATTGCTTTTCTTTAGTCTCGATAAAACTCGAAAAAAGTTGAACCGATTCGACTAACTTTAGTCTACAAATATTTGTAGAGGACCTAAGAAGGTTTAAACGGTGAGAAACTATGAAATTTACACAAAATAGTAAAAACTAACAAACTAAATGTTTCCATACAAATAATAGATCTTGAATATTTTTGCTTTTCAAGGTCTTTAATACACATAGATCTAGAATATTTTAAATTCAAGATCTTTGTTGGTACAAATAGTTCGTGTCTGTGAAAGATACGACACGTTCAAAAATTGCAGTATGAAGTTCGCCGGGTCAGCTAGTTATTAATATTTCAATCCAAGCAATTTAAAACCACAGTGAACAAAACCAAAACCTGAAAGATACAAGCATTGCAGACACATGCTTTGACTTCGATGACCAAGTTCTGATAAGGCAGTGCATTGTGCCGGTTAGGCATTCGGAATAACAAAATTCTGTCCACGAAACAGGGAACACTTAAAATTTTACCGCCGAAAACGCGATGCGAATATTTTGTCTACCGGAAAATGAATGTTATTTGCGACGCGGCTTTGATGGCTTGCAATTACGCTTAGTTTTTATTTAACGACTAGGCGTTTCACGCGACTTTGCTCCCGTAACGTAGTGTTATAGCCATCCTCGATTAATGGTCTATCTACCACAAAATTATATTTTCAAATCGGACCAGTATTTCCTGAGATTTGCGCGTTCAAAGAAACAAATTAGATATATACAATACAACAGGTATATGACATCAACTAAGAGCAGGATAATTAGTTACATGTTATTTAAAGACTTAAAAAAAACCGATACAAAACTAATTAATTTGGCATATCTTAAATTCCTATGCGATTGCAACAGTAAGCAGGTAAAAACAGTACAACAAAAAGTTTAATTTACTGTTTTGTTAAAAGTCATGAACAAAGGTTCTTACTAATGATGTCTGCCTGCGAAGTTATTAATGTTTCACAAATTACCCTATATAGAAGGCCTGGTCCACTCTGCGCTGAAAAAAGCTTTAGTAAAAAGGAAAATAAATAAATTAAAATTTCTGCATTCCAGCTTGAAACAATATCGAGAAAACTTGTAGATAACCTTTAAACATTCGTATTATAAAGCATAGTTCCCTATAGCAAATTTCCGCACTCTATATAATTGAGCATTGATACAATACCTTGGATGAAATTTCCATAATATCATCGATCACCTTCTGAAAGTCGCCTATTTACTAGCAACACACCCATGTGTGAAAGTAATTCACTTTACAAATCTGATATTAGACCTTAGGACTCTTATATAAAGCACAATAAATAGTAACGAAACAGAATACTGATATACTTCTTACAATAATGCTTTAAGTTAAGATGGATTGATTTTTGTTTGGCTGAAAAAGTAATTAATCGAAAGTAAGGTTTTAATCTAAAATTCTCCGTCTAAAAGTGTCATTTTGATAGGCAGTTACACAAAAGTGTTAACAAGCCAGGCCAAGCTTGCCATTTTCAAAAATAAATGCTCAATTTGGTAGTTTATATATGCATCATAAACCGTCTCAATACAACTAATAATACGATGGCTCACTTATTGCTATATATATAATTTGAAAATAATTGAGACAGAAATAGAATGAACAATGTTTTGTACCGAAGTAAAACAAATATTCAAAAGATATATTTTCCTAATTTTCATTTGCATTTCAAAGCAAAGATAAACAACCCACGTTAATTCATAATTAAAACTTTCTAAAATAAGCAAGAGTCTACTTAAGTATTAAATATAGACACAGTTCGGGGAATAACCGTCAAATTATTAAAAGCTAAAATTAGTTAAGTAGTAAATATTCGAGATACAACTTCTAACAGTTTGCTGTTTAAATGTTAATGTAATATATCAGTTTGCTGTTTAAATGTTAATGTAATATAGGTAATGTATCGGTCTCTTTAATTTATCGCAGCCTATTTTGTTTTTAAATTTTATTATATATAGTTCTATAGTTCATTTAATTGATGCTTTTTTCAACTATCCATTTAAAAAATAATTACTTGAATAAATTATCAAACAAGAGAATTTGTTATAAAAGGCAAGTAAACATAAAAGTTCCTTAATTTGTAAAAAGGTTTTCATCAAACACACTTCCTTTATGCACGCATCTACATTGTATATGTAATTAAGCATAATAACTAGCTTTAAAAAAACAATAAGTGGAATTGCGTTAATCAGATGCGGAATGCGATTGCAATCTAAACTACGCTATCGTGTGAACCAATTAAGATGCAATTGACCAATTATTTCCATAACTAATCAAATAGATTGGTTAGTGAAAGATAATAGTTGTTTGTAGGTAACAAAGATGATAAACATCGTTTTCGACTTTCGTCATCGTAAAAAGAAACAAATAAACAAAGCAACTTTAAGCAAATTAAAATTTAAGTCATATAATAAATGTATATAATGTGTAATTTTCTTTAAACATTTTATTTTCCAGAATATAATAGTAATGGATTCTAATATATTCTACTCAAATATTAAGTGTGCAAATTAATAGTTAAATTAAATTATTACAAAATTATACTGATAATAAATAGATACAAATATTTAAAAAGAAAAATAGATTCATTAAATGAAATTAAGTTTGTTACTACTGATAAATTAAAACAATGCTATTTTAAGCGGTATGATTTAAATAATCTATAGATAACACCTTTGAAATTGTCTCTAGTCTTTACGTCACTAGGTAAGCCTGAGAGACACAATGTATATTATGTAAGTAGCAGTAGCTAATATTTCTGTTGAACTAAGGTGAATAAAGCTTCCAAAACTTTGTCGCGATTGGAGTGATAAATCATTGAGAGAGAGGGTCTATTTCTTAGACACGACAGAAAGAAAATTGTAATTTTTATAAGTTTTTACGTGATGTGCAGATAATAGACATCATTTAAGATAAATACCTTCTTATCTAAAATTGAGAATAGATACTATATTATTCTAAACATCACAAAATATTTGCAAATACTTATTATGTTCTGGCATTAAATACATCGTATAGTAGAGCTAAATGATTATTTTTGAAAAATATAATATTAATTTTTATAATTGTGAAGTCAAGAATTATAGAGTAGTTTCCTACATTCTTTAATTTGTTTTTTTCTGACTTTAGATGTTAATAAAGTCCTTAAATCCTTCTTCATAATATTTTTGATTTAAAATTCATTTTCGCATAATCATTATTTCAACTATTATATTTTACCACCCACGATTCATTTTAAACGCCATCTAGCGGTATGGTTTATAAGTTTTATCTACCAGTCTCTGACGCCATTGCACCATGGGATGTTACTAGTAGGTCACTATTAATGCAATAGATGTCGCCCTAATACAATTTATTATTTTAAATAGACTTGTCCTAGGTTAGTTCTATTGTTAGTTAGTCCTATTGTTTTAATTTATGTTCAAAAATGTTAAAACAAATACCTTATTTGTAAAATTTACTAATGTAGATTTCAAACTATTTTCAGTATCAAGTAGGTACTATGAAATTCGCCGCTTTTCTCTCCTATTGTATTTAACCCATCTTAATCTCGCATATCCCATCATTTCATTATTTCTTCTATACAATTATTACTAACAACTGTACTATAAGAATTTGATGGATAGGTAAATTCATTATTTCACAGTTCATATTTCTAATTTCACTTAGTTTTTCCGTAGTACCTAACATTCTTATAAATAATTTAACAGATATGCTGAATCAACTGTATTTTTCAGAGGACGGCATCAAGCTGGCGTCGTCGGGCGCGGGCAGCCCGGCGCCGCAGCCGGTGCAGTGGCGGGTCCGGCGGAAACCAGGTAACTAATATACTGCTAATTATAATTTCTACTTTAATAATATAATAAGTGTAATTAAAAAAAATAATGTGGGTATGAAATGAATGAAGAGCGACATTATCGCGATGCGATGCGATAAAGCTCTAAATAAAGATTAAAAAAAAATGAAAACAATTTAGTGCTTATAAATCTACACTAATATTATAAAGAGGAAATTGTTAGTTAGGTTGGTTGTAATAAATAGGTTCAAAAACTACTGCACCGATTCTAAAAATTATTTCACCATTCGTAAGATACATTATCTACGTAACCTAGGCTATATTTTATAGGCTAAATAGGAAAAATATATATAAAAATAAGCTACGGTAGCGAAGCCGCGAGGATTAGCTAGAAGTACATAAGAGTAAAAAGTAAAAACAAAGATAATATAGAAAAAGCAAGGCTTTATCGCGTCTTAGCGGTCTCTACCAGACAACCCTTACAATAAATAGAGAATATTAATAAAAATAAAATAGGTCGGTGAGAAAACAAGAGTAGAAAACTAAATTTTATCGAAAGGTTTTATCCGCGATTCGCCCATTTTTTTCCGCCTGTATGTTAATTTAATGTTTATGCTATATTACTACTGAGGATCAGTTTGCGTTAAAGTGTAACAAATATTCATACACACAGAAATTTTCTCAGTTCAATTTATCTCTGGACAATTATTATCTATTATTAAAAAAGTTTCTTGCTTGTTTTCCTTCTAGTCTGTTGTTCTTTAGTGACTTCGCTAATTTGTTGGTATAACTGATTTAAAACGTTTGGCAAACGTAAAACAACGTTTTAATTTGATCGAGGTCGTGTTGAGTTAGATAGTTTTGCAGAATTCGTTGAATAGTTTTGAAAATAATTGAAGGTATAGTTGGTATTTTCCTACTGTGAAGTGGATAAGGTAACGCGATTAAAGCATAAGCATGTTATTGTATAATTTAAATTCGATGACGAAAAAAAAATCCATACGAGGCAAGACTCGAACGTACGTCTCGTTGCGACTGTGTAATCACTATAGCGATTCATAATATTATACTACTAGCTTTCCGCCCGCGGCTTCGCACGCGTGGGCTACTAATTTCTGTATTTTTAGAGGAGCACAACAAAAGTTTAAAAAAATTACGATTGCAGGACCAGTGATATATGCGCATGTCTATAGTTTTTTTTATAATTTTCTATGGAAATAGGTTTGACCAAAATCTCACAGAGCGCGCGCCTCTTTAAAAATGCAGAAAATCGAAGCTCACGCGAGTGAAGCCGCGGGCAGAGAGTTAGTTGTTTTTTGAAGGTTTTTGAGGATTTATTGAGTGTTTTAACGTCTTAATCTATACGTTAAGAGTATAAAAAGGCATGTCTGCAACTCAACCAAAATCTCACATTGTCACGTGGTATGACAATGTCATGACTTTAGAAGCGTATATCTCAAAAAATATTTATTTTAGCAGAAAACGCATTTAGAAACCTCGATCTAATTTTTAAAGACCTTTCCAATGAAACCTCACTCAATGATGTATTCGCGAATTTATTTTTTTACCCTCCGTTTACATATATCGAGAGCCACCCCAAAAATATATTTTTTTAAATAAAATATAGCCTATAAGTTGCACCTAATATTGGTCTATCAGCATGTGAAATTTTATAAAAATCTGCCCAGTGGTTATTACTTGATTGACGCACATACAAACAGATAAACAGATAAACAGACAAACAGACAAACAGAAAAGAAAAATTTTAACCATGGTTTTGGTATCTATAGAACATACATATTGCATACCAATTACTCTTTTTGAAAAATATTCAATGTACAGAAATGGTTCGGTTACTGTTTTATTATACGTATAGATAATTAACATAACTATTATCTGTATTTTATTTAATTTATATTTTAATTAAAATGATTAGCACAAGTACTTTGTTCTTGAGGCTTCCATTCACCATTTATCATGGTAAATCACAAGGGACAAAAAGCTTATTTGAGATCTCGATGAAAAATGAACGGCATCGAATTTGACTTGACCCGCGAACAACCGGAGATATGAAATTTGGGGAAATTTTCCTGAAGCAATTTGGAGGGCAATAAGAGGAAATCTTTGGTACTCATTGCCTGAAAATAAAGTATAGCTTCTTACATTATCCGGTTCGGTAAAGTTTTAACCGAATACCGAGTACTATTTGGTTTAAACTCTACCGAACCGTATATTCTGATGCATTAATAATTTAAGAAAATAGAATTAATCGAATCAAATATTTTCGGCTGAAAATAATAGTGAAAATGATGCCGAATACGCCAAATACCGGATTCCTAATGAATATTCAGCGCACCTCAAATAAGAAACATAATTTTCTTAAGACATAATAATTATATGCATATAATTACATTTTATGTAGTTACAATAGGACAAAGCCACTAAGACCAAAAAATAATAACAACTATCCCTTCTGGTTCAGTCGGTCTTTAATAAAATGCCTTAAAGAAAAGTCAAAATTTCATAATAGATATAAAAAATATTCAAATCCAATGGATCTCATTACATTTAAAATGCTACGTGATCGTTGTCACAAAATGCTTCAAGTATGTGTCGTTAGACTAAAATCTGAAGCAAAGGCTCAAATTAAAAAAGACCCAAAATATTTCTGGTCATTTATCAAGTCTATAAGATCCAACAGCAGAGACGTTCCCGATGAAATGTATCTTCAAGACCAAAATGTCCAAGGAGGGGAAAACATCTGTAACCTCTTCTCTGAATACTTCCACTCCATCAACAGTAATAACTCTACATCCTATTCAGAAGATCTCACTGTAACATCCACAAGCAACGATTCCCTTAGTTTTTGCAACATCTCCGAACATGAAATTTATAAGTCTTTGCAAAAAATAGACATAAACAAGGGTGCAGGACCGGATGGAATCCCTCCCTTATTCCTAAAAACCTGTTCTACGCAACTCACAAAGCCTCTATTTTATATCTACAATAAGTCTATCTCACAGGGCTACTTTCCAACTAAATGGAAACTCGCCCACATTACTCCAATTCATAAAAAAGGCGATCAGAGTGACATCATGAACTACAGGCCAATATCAATACTGTCAGCCATGGGTAAATTGTTTGAATCTCTAATGTACAGCAGGTTTTACTTTCATCTCAAACCATTATTTGACCCCCATCAACATGGTTTTCTCCCGGGTCGATCAACCACAGATGATATCACCGTTGAGATCGAAAATCAAAATGAAATCCATGCTATCTATACAGATTTCTCAAAGGCGTTTGATATGGTTGATCATGGCCTCCTTTACCAGAAATTGTTCCATGCTGGTATTTGCGGTTCTTTGCTGCGCTGGTGCGAATCATATCTGCGCAATAGGTCCCAGTTAGTTGTACTTAGAGGTTATAAATCAATAGCTCGACCAGTACCCTTAGGTGTACTTCAAGGTTCTCACCTTGTACCTCTCTTTTTTTTAGTGTACATCAACGACTTATGTACCGATATAAAATCTAAGTACTAAATGTTCGCTGACGATTTAAAATTGTACAGGTTAATCAACAACCACGACGACACTAAAGCACTGCAAGATGACATCAATAGTATCATATT
>LQNK01000115.1:37453-53082 GCA_001586405.1 Phoebis sennae
ATTTGATGTATAATTATAAGAAAATAAAAATGTAAAAATTAATTATGTAAAATATTGTTACCATGCCTTAACAAGGCTCATGTAACCAAATAAATAAATAAATAAATAAATAAATAAATATTAGGCTGAATTCCGACTATCTCTAAAGACCTCCGAAGTGTGAATTGCTGATATAGCACCGTAGCAGTCCGACTAATCTATGTAGAGCATGAAATTTTTAGGAAAAGTTAATCAACATTTGCTGAACATAAAAATATCGTTAGCATCTGATGTAAAAGGTCGCTAAAAATGAAAAAATACTTTAAAAAAAACTTGAACTGATTTCCTGACACTACGAAGTAGAAAATAACTAATCAAAGTCGGTGCAAAATCTTGTTAAATTGGAAATTAAACAACAACTTTAAATTGATTAATATCGGAGACTTTTGTAATATTATTATCACTACTCACTACATAGTATAAAACAAAGTCGCTTTTTCTGTCATGTGTCATGTTGTATGTCCCTATGAACGCTCAAATCTTTAAAACTACGCAACGGATTTTGATGCGGTTTTTTTTAATAGATAGAGTAACTCATGAGGAAGGTTTTTATGTATAATATCATCCATTAAACCCGTGCGAAGCCGGGGCGGGTCGCTAGTTTATAATAATTATAAAAAATTTAGTTTTTGTATTGTTATAAGTAACATAATCTTATATTAATAAAATTCAATTAAAATTATGTAACTTCTGACTATAGCATTGCAATGATATTGGTAGTTAATTATAAAATCTTCATGCATTTAATTTCATACTTTATAATTAAGTAATAAAGGAACGTGTCTATAAAAATATAATCGTACGCATCATGCTCCTATGATGATTTTAATACGTCGTAATACGAGCGAAAATCCATTATTAAAACTTTTAATTATGTACCGGCGATGTTATAAAGATAATGGCTACGGCTGACCCGGGATCGTCAACTGAAATGCGCCTATTACGCGAATACCTCTATTATTAATGGTTTTCATTACGCAGGCTTTTAATCCTTATGGTCAGTAATGGGCCTTGTGACGGATAGCATCATGTTATTATGAGCCGAATGTTAATTTGGTAGCATTGGCTTTCATTAGCTTATAGTCCTCATGAAAAAAACCGACCAAATGCATGTTACCCTGCGCACGTTGTGGGGCTCTTACATATAGTTACTCTTACTCTCGACTATATAATATTTATGACCCGTGTTCCACAACTCACAGTAACAACTAAGATCAATGAGTAATTGAAGGTAAATGTATGAAATTTCGTTGCGTCAAGTTTAATATTACTTGTGAATACGAAATTCCTGCTATATATTACACTATTATATAATGCGTTCATTAGCAATTAGCAAAGTATCTATAAAATCCTTACGTTTGAACCTCTCAGGATTATAATAATGAGGAACTTATTCTATGAATTTTAATTTTAATATTTTAATAAAAAATCAAGTTTAGAGACCTTTATTTTAATCTATATATTAATATGTGATGCAAAAACTTTGGACCCCTTTTTACGAAAATTGCGCGGACGCAGGAGCAGTGCAGAACGCTAATATTTTTCAATAATAGTGCTTATTCAGTACATTAATCAATAAATAAAACATTACACACACTACTATGCTTGTACAAAACAATACATACACAAATGTATACGCATACATCTGTGGTCAATTTTTTTCTTTTGTTTTTAATTTTGTCCATAGAGTACTAAAGTAGACATAAATTAATTTTTTTATGGTCGAATTTTGACCATTGAGCGACCACTAGTAAAATTATTGTATGAAAAAAACTAAAATTAATTAATTAGTAATATTCTGCAAATTACACTATGTACGTATATATAAAAGGAAGGATCAACGATATCATTTTCAAGGTCTGTCTTGTTTTTGTTTACCGTAGTTGTCACGGCCGCGGCGCCTTGACAGCGCGTAATGGATAACGTTGTGGTTCAATCAATCAAGCTTCGCGTAAAATCGAGAAGGTGACCCTTATTTGATTAATTGATAAAATTGCGTGTTAGCTCGAGAAAGATGAATAGTTAAAGTTCATGGCGTGTGGTTTAGGTGGTATAAATATTTAAATTATGTTATAAACATTGACCCGTGTGGCGACGGATTAGAATACGTGTGTCGCCACCCTATTTCCACCCGTGATTGTCATTAGTGGCAATAGAGGGTAATTCTACTCTTTCTTTAGCAATAAAAGAGTAGGAGCTGAGCATTGCACGATTGTGCCAATCTTCCGCTGTAATTACCGTCTCCCCAATCGGATCGGCGTAAAGCAGCATTGCGCTGTGTTTCGAACGGTGTGCCCACAGGCCTGTATTGCCATCTTTTCTCTTCTTCTCCCAATTTTCCATCATTAATCCTCTCCTTATTCCATTCTCTTCAAGCCGACATTTTAACGCTACGGTCAGTCACTTAACATCAGGTGTACATCATGCTCCGCTTGCCTGCTCTAACATAAAAAAAATAAAACTATGTATAAAATATACTTTAAGTACCAAAGAAACTACGTTAGTAGAATGAATTTTAAAATATTTTCTCCAACGCTACCATATGAACTGCAATGCATTGAGAAATGTGATTTTTCGTTGAACGAGCTAATATTTTATACAGTAATTTGGTTTTCCCTTTGTAGAAGTATTTTTTAACATTAATCATTGAAAATTTTCGTTCGTTCTTTTTTTCATCAAAGTACTTGCTGTTCCTCGCGGCTTTGCTCTATAAAAATATAAATAACAATGGTGAAAGAATGTTTGAAGTCGGTCCAGTAGTTTTAGTGTGAAAACATTACAAACATTCATAATAAATTAATTAACTTATACATACAAAAACACAACTATTTCCGTTTTATAATATCAGTGTAGAAGTGAGTATAGATAACACTTGAATTCTGTAAAAAGCTTAATAACGTTGACAATAATAAGAATTTAGTGTTACATAAAAAGCCTACATAATGAAACGAAGAAATACTATTTTACGTAAATTCGCATAGGACCAAATTCCTAAGACATTTTAATTTAGCACGGTATCCCATTTAATTGTTCTCGTGGAATAAAGACAGCATAAATTCTCGGAAAGCACCTTATTTTCAACGTAACAAATTCATATAATTTGGATTACCTTCCCAGTTCTGTTCGCAGCCAGGCCTTTGCTTAAGCCTTCATTTATTTTTTGACCAACTTCCAAAAAAGGATGTTATCATTTTGACTCTTATTTGTGTAAAATGGTTGGAATTGAATAATATTTAAGTGAGATATATTTCGGTGTAAAAGCTTGAGTGCTTAATTTCGTATGTATGTTTGGAATATGTCTATAAAATTGCTGTCACACGGAGGCAATTCAAAAAACCTAATGATAACAAAATCGGGCTATACAGTTTGGCATTATAACTCCCAATATATCGGCTTCTTCCAAAATTTATTTATACTGGATAGTTAAAGGACCAAAAATTTATTTCGATTATGAAAATTTGAGGCACCGCGTACGAGATAAAAGAGCTGCAAATTGAAATCCATTTTGTTGCTTACGCTACGTAGGTACCTATAACGTGTCGTGTCTATGACTCAGTCTTTACTGATTTTGTTTTGTTTATTCATATCATAATGTATGTTTGTATCATGTTGTACGATACCACGAATTTCTTTACTACTTGTAGTTCAAAGATGAACGCTTGAAACTTTCTAATAATTTAAGAAATTAGATTAACTACGGTATATATTCGTCCGAATACAATTAGTTCAAGAGATGCCAAATACCAATTAAATATTTGGTGCATCTCTAGTTATTACTACTATACTATACCTAACAATACCGGATTATGTGGGTCCATTAAAATTGAACATATTAATAATGATTTCCCAACTGCAACATTTATGTCTCTTTATAATTGTATTGTCCACAAAGAAGATTAATTATACGAGTAATAAATCCCAACGATTATGAGCCGGGTTGCGCAATTATTTATATTTAACGGTGACAGTGTGTTATAGTTAAAAGTTAACCGAGTTTAATTGAAAAACCAAAAGAAAATAAAATTAATACAGGTACTATATCACTAGCCAGATTTTAGTCACATCTTAGACATAGTCTTCAATCTATATCTATACATATAATAAAATCGTAGACTAGCCGTGTCTGTACATTTAATATTTTCAAGAAAAAATTTGTGTTTCGTGTTTTATTTGTGTTTCTAAACTCAAAACAATGATTTTTAGAATTTTTGTCTGTGTGCCTGTTTGTCTGTTTGTCGGGCGTTTGTACGCAGTCAACTCCGAAACGGCTAAACCGATTTAAATGCGGTTTTCGATTATTTATTACGGCAAGTCCCCCGGAGGTTTTAGTGTTTGTTTCATTCAAATCGGTTAAAAAATAAAAAAGATATGAGGGTTCAAAGTTATCCATCAAAACACATCTTCAATGGGCGTAGGTACATTCAGTTGAAACTTTTTAGTTGTTGTTTGCACAGTACTTTTCAATGATAAATAAAGCCTTCTTTTAATCTCCAAAGTAGATTATGATCATGGCGGCCAATCACAACAAAGACTAACCAACATGCAGAAGTTATTATTTGCGTCCATAAGCAAGAATGCGTTAAATGCGTGCAAACATACAAGTCTCTTTCATTCTAGAAGTATAGGACAGATATCGACTATAGACATGCACATATATCACTGGTCCTGCGATCGTAATTTTTTAAAACTTTTGTTGTGCTCCTCTAAAAATACAGAAATTAGTAGCCCACGCGTGCGAAGCCGCGGGCGGAAAGCTAGTTTTTAATATAGTAAAATCAGAGAGAAGCCTAACTACTACTTATTATTATTATTGAGTATAGAACATAAAAAATAACTTTATTATGAAAGGAATTAGAAACATAGATATTAATTTTATTTACTACTAGCTGAACTCCGCGGTTTAACCTGCGTATATGTATATCTTTTTCCCGTAATTTTTTTGGGATAAAAACTATCCTATGTCATTTCTGTAGTTTCAAAGAATCATGTACAAAATTTCATCCAAATCGGTCCTGTAGTTCGGAGATTTTTCAATACAAACAAACATACAAATCTTTCCTACTTATAATATTAGAAAGATCATAATAACATAATCATGAATGAAGGGTCCTTATAACCCTCCACCCATCCCTTTCCCTCCCTACCTGTAATGCATTCATTTGCCTTCCTGTCTCATAAAAAAACCTTCAGGTTACACGTGCTCGGTATCTGTTTACACTTCACGTATAGATACTAGTTTACTACGACAATTTTTAAAATGGTTACCTTGGTTACATTTTAAAACTGTTTACATAATAAAATGATGGTATCTCGTTTATTGAATAAATTTGAATGAATATTAACAACTTCAAACAAAACAGTAAACAAATAAAAAGTAATAATAATAATATCTAACTAATATCATTAATTTTATTCGGAATTAATATAGGCTACCTCTCCTCCCGGAATTCCCACGGAATCAGAAGTTACGTGCATAACTTGTAACGTTCATATAGAATTGTTTGTGATACATCAATCGCGGAGACAGTTAATTTCTTTTAAGGGAAAAAATTATAGAGACAAAAATGGAGCATAATGCTAAGTATCTCCATAATGTTATCGTAAGTATCGGATTCATTGTTTGTAGAAAATGTGTAAGATACGGATCACAGCTCGATCAAGACTTCAACAGTACTTCGATCAACAATGCAACTACATTTGATTCCTACTAAACGGAGAGAAGAACAGAAAAACATGATGCTGGTATGCCTAGCAAACACTATTAAATTTAAAGAGATATGTGGTAATAATAACGTAAACATGTGGATTTTATAAAGGTCACTAAACGATGGCTCGTCATGGAACAACCCAGATTAATGATAAAGGCAACCATTCCATCAAAGGTCGGACATTTGAGAAGCGATCTTTTCTAATGTGGCCACCACATAATCCCACTCGTGTAGTGATGTCGTTCTGTCTACGCAAGTGGGCGTCTGATTCCTACAGCTGTTTATGTTAAACTCGCGGTTTCACCCGCGTATACGTATTGCCCGTTGCTTTGAGATTTCTGGAATTAAAAGCATTCTATGTCATTCTCGTGATCCTAAGATATCCTCCTTGCGAGTTCTTTATCAAATTTAGATCCCTAAGTATAAGTTCCTAATTGTATAGTTTGGATATGTTTTAATTAAATTCTTGAAGGAACAGCAGGGTCAATTTATATTTGCCCGCTCGGGCTCATATTTTCACCAACTTTAATTTGTAACAGCAATATAACCTAAGCCCAAAGGAATTGCGATACTTTTATTCTATGAGTCACATAAGAGCTGTAAAAATTAATTTAATAATACGTAATTTATTTCGTTGATAAAACATTGTTCTGAATCGCAACTAATATTATAAATACGAAGTTTGCTTGTTACATTTTTTCGCTCTATCTACTCAAGCAATCTTCTTTCAGCAAGCAATTTTTTTGTATACATATCTCTATCTTTTTATACTATAGCTGGGAGTGCGGTGAAATATTTCCCTTATTCAGGAAAACATGTACTAGTCCCTCGATATTCTCATGGAAAATTAAGCGGGCGAAGCGAGGAGGAAATGCTAGTTGTCCAAAGTACTGCTGATGTTTGCCGTGCATCTCGTTCTATATGTATACAATATTAAAGTATACACAATTTTCAGAGAAACATAACACTGTTAGTATTAAGTTCTTCCACTCATTGTAAATTCTGGATCGCGCGACAATAATAGCGGTAATAAAAGTAAACGATATAACCTGATATCGCTCGCCGTTGGACAAATGTGACTAAGCTTGCCTTGCACTCTGCCAATGTTCCGATATTATGTCTTAATAATATCATAGATTACGATTAACATTACGGCATATTGACTTGTTTATTGCTTTGTGTGCTTTAATCGACTCTATTGATAAATAACTTTGGTTTATGTTTCTCTATTAATCAAGGAAATTTTGATAGCTCAGTTGTTCTAGAGCTCAGCTCTTCAATATTCTACCAAACCCTTGTTTTGCTTACTAACGTCATACAAATCTATCTATTTGCAGTATGAAATATTCCTTCTGAATTCTTTTTGTTTAGAGTAAGACTTACATATATTCTAGATTGAAAATCTCACTAATTATATTCAGAGCATATTAATCAAACTATGGATACTAATTTTATTGTTCTGGAATGTCCCTCATGCGTATTTACCGTAACTTAACATCTATGTCTAATTCCTTTCAGAGAGTCCTCCAGGAACACCACAATATGCATCAGTTATATTAAGGAATACTCGTTCAATACATTATTATATTTGTTAAGTCATCAGTCGCTAAATTGCGAACGTATCTCAACTCTTGTTCAGTACCTACGATTCATTGGTCTTGCCACAATGACATGAAATTTTACTCTACGTAATCTTAACCATAAAAAGACTTGTCCTGACTTATTGAATCATCAGTGTAATGGCAAAATTGCTGTAGAGATATTTTTTAAGCAATCGTTTATATGAGGTACAAAAAACATGTATCTTACCTTATCAATACTTGAAATTACGATAAATTTTTCACTTATAGGTGCTATTGGTTTGTCTTTTGTTTTCTATTCATAGTGATTGTATTATGTATTTTTTTCATTACTTAACTAATGTATGACTATTGTTACCATGCTCTTATGGGGCTCTTAATATCTCTATTCATATACACATATCATATTTATTGAACCGAAATCGAAGCTAGGTGTGGAAACTAATGTGAAAAAATTTACAAAGATTAATATACAGGTTCTTAAAATAAAACTTGCAATGTTTTTAACATAAAAAATCTAATTAAATGAATTTATGTGTTTGTAATTTGTTATACCTATTAAAGAAATGATAATAAATTTATTGATAACAGAGGAGAAAGTTATGGGTCCAGACTTCTATTATTTAAAAAGTCCCAAAAAATGCTTCTATATCACGTGATTCTGTGTAGGAATGTTATAATTTAGCGGAGCGGTATGATTCCCATTCTTACTGGAATTATTCTTATAGGATTGATAACCCTGAAGATGATTTTAACGGGAATTATTAAAGCGTAGTTGTTATATACCTAATGTCTAGTAGATAATTCAAAAGCTATATCATCTCCTTTATGTCCTGTCTTACAATGTACACGGATAAATTATTATCCTCCCTGTTTATTGTCGGAGTAAGAACACATGCGGTGTGTCATTAAACTTAATAATGGCCCAATTTGTAACCACATCACGTATATATCTTCGGTATCGCTACACTATCTACGTTAATTGTGTGTTTGGGAATAAATCTATGTACGAAACGTCCAGTTTTGTTATAATGCAGGTAAAAATAAACGGTTGCTTTTGTCGTATAAAATATAGGCTGCTGACAGAGGGAACAACCATTATAGAATGTCGTCGGACCAACTCATATGGTAAAAGGATGGATGAAACAGTGTCTCTATGACGTCGTTTTGTTTTATAGAATATAGTGATAATATGTGCTTATAATATATGCTAAGTAATCCATGTCATAAATTGATAAAGGCATTTCTGCAGAACCTTTAAACTTGCTGCTGCCACATAGTCCTCAGTTTTGCTGTGTATCAATTATTAGTTAATTTCTCCTCTGTGTGTTTTTTTATGCCAGAAAGAGGCAAAAGTGTATGCATCTCACTTGATATAACCGGTTACCGAAGGTGATGGACATCAGAGAGTAGTGGGTGCTTTGCCAGCCTCAAGGAAAAATTCATGACAAGAAAGAAGAAGAAAAATAGGACTCCAAGCAAGGAAGATGGAATGAAAATACGGGCCACCGGTTCTCACTTACCCTACGAAAAACGCTTAGCCTATTTTCCGCAGAGTGTGGCAACTTCCTCATTACGAGCTTGATCCACTTCATGTCGAAGAAATGCCACTCCTACTCTGACATTCATAATTAAAAAAATCTCCTTAAACAATCAAATATAAAGTCCTCTTTGGTAACGAGAACTGAAAATTTATATTGAATGAAATTCGTAGGCAGAAATGAGGATACAAAAGGCACTTCTGTTTAATAGCAAAATATACAATGAGTACAATAAACTATAAAGTTTGCGTAAATTAGAAACGTCGTTGGAAGTTTCCTGAGAGCGGATCTGATTCTCAGTAAATTCCGTCTGGCAATTTTTCTTTTTGTAATGACTCGAATACTATACTATAATAATATACTATGTTTATTAGATAAAGATGTTTTATGATGATTATTAATTTTAAGTATTATAGATGCAAACTACTTACTAAAGTCAGACAAATCTAGCTATTTGAACTCACTTTGATAACAATATGCTGTCGACGGATAGCCTTTGCTATGACTTTTGTCAATCTTACGTCATATAATCTGAGATAACAAACTGTATATAATCTTTGATACATTATTGAAAACGGCTGATAGAAAGCAAAACAATGGATAGATAGAATATTGAAAACGGTTGTTAATTTATAAAAAATAATAGCCAACAAAACTATTAATAATTATTTAATTTATAACTAAGAAAATTTACCCGAAAATAAACAAAGTTTACGGTAAGACTGGATCGTAAGCTATAGAGCAAAACAAGGGCTAAATTAAAAATAAATTGTGTAATATAATTAGCCGTACAGCAGACAGTATAGAAGGTAGTTTATCTCCTTGATTAGCTATATCAAAGTTTTACCTTCGTGGCGAGCGTAAACTTCGTACGAAAACTTTTATTGGCTACAGTTTCACGTTCACCGTACAGGGTGAATATAGCTCTTATGTGACTATACACTTAAGTCTATTCATAAGCAAACGAAAATTGTCTTCTCTCGTGACCTATATTTAAGTTTCGTATCAATGAAAGAAAATTACTTATACAGGGTGGTATTTTAAAGTACTCTTAATACTGTAGGTATAAAATTCCTTTAAAACGCGGTTTCGGTAGCGTGGACTACAGCTCTGTTTTTTTTAGAGTCGCGCGCACAGTGTGGGTTTTTGTTTAGGTTTTTATATCACCAAGTAGGCAATCGAGCGAGCGGGTCACCTAATGGAAAGTGATTGAAGCCGCCCATAGTTGCTCGCGATGTTAGAGGCATCACGAGAACATTCTTAAAACTGGCTGGTATTTTTAATATATGCCTCACCAGGAACCAACTCTAGTCTAATGAAAGATGTCAGTTAATGCAAGAGGAGCATGGAGGCGTCAACCCCCATGTTGGTCAGCGAGCGGCAATTGTAGATACTCTTCATCCTCCGGGACTGTATATAGTAACGTGAGGAGATAAAAATGCGTGTAATGTAGCATGTTAACACGTTTGAAAGCTTTTCAGTTATAAGAAGAAAAACACGTATTCGTGGATTTGGGCCTTTAGACCTTGATACAAATTTACATAGCGCTACGATAACTCTATATAGTGTGAATAACCAAAATATATTGATACTATTTCGTACCACTGAATTTTAGAGAACGCGTTCGAAATTTCTCTTCCTTAGAGTTTTTGTGTCCTTTCAAATCTATTTTTTATACCTCCAGCTTTAAGTTCCTTTGTTAACCTCAGTTTACGGCAATACACTGCATTGTCACTAAAGTTTGTTAAAATTTAACCTCAGTATACCAGCGAGGTTGTAAAATGAATTACAAATTTGGAGCTGCGAACGAAGCAAGTTAAATAAAAGCTTGTTAAAATACGAATCGAGTTACAAAGTTAGATGAGATGGCCTTCATGTGATATGCAGCATCAACTAAAGAATACTAGCTGTGCCCCGCGGTTTCAGTCGCGTATATAGAACGTTCCCGTGGGATTTCCGGGATTAAATCCCTTTTTTATGTCACAGCAAGCAAGCGAAGCATGCGGTTTACCTGATGTTAACTGACCTCAGCCTATGTACATCTGCAACATCAAAATGTCGCAGATGCCTTGACGGCTTGAAGAAAGAGGAAGGGATACGGAGAGGATTAATGATGGGAAATTGGTAGAGGAATAGAATAGAGTGGGAGAGGAATGGGATGGGAATACAAGCCTCCGGGCACTCGCTCACCATACGAAACACAGTGCAATACTGCTTCACGCCGATCCTCGGCTGGGGAGTGGTAATTACACCGGTGCGAGCTTGGCCCAATCGGGCAATGCTCGGCTCCCACTTTTTATTGCTGAAGTTGTTATGCAGCAGAATTGCCCTATTACTAACAATGATTCAGACGTAACAGCGTCATTACCGCTTAAACAGTGTGATGCTCCAGAGACATACAAAAATAAGCGATGACAACAACAAAACTGTTTAGCTGTGGAATTTCAGTGACAAATTTCTCTTTGAGAATAATTACGATTGTATGTTAATTAAACTGCGTACATACTACTATAATTTGATGAATTTAGGCTTATGTTAGGTTAAAATGATGTATTTTTGTCATCTGAACGTAATATTATTACATTACAAATAAAGTATCAACAAATTGA
The DNA here is from genome assembly GCA_001586405.1 of Phoebis sennae. Taxonomy (NCBI): domain Eukaryota; kingdom Metazoa; phylum Arthropoda; class Insecta; order Lepidoptera; family Pieridae; genus Phoebis; species Phoebis sennae. The sequence goes on from LQNK01000115.1 coordinate 48,931, forward strand.
TAAATAAAAAAATATAAGTGTACTCATGGATATCATACTATCATTCCGATACTACAAAATATAATATCTTACTTCTGAAATCTAAGAAAGATCTATCGCGATCGGTACAATTTTATTAACATAATATGTGAGTAATTTTTTATCTTTCACAAATATTGAAAATTCATTATTTTCTAAAACAATAACGGAATTCAATTCCAACATCTTGAATCCTCTTTATTCAAGAACTAAATAAATTAGGAAACATTGATAATCTGGCCTTTATTGAGAATATCGAATAAAATATCTGACTCTATACAGGGTGTCCCGTAATGAGTGAAGCATCTCTTGGGGGATGATAGCTGAGCTAATAATCTATCAAAAAAACCCAATATAGGTCATACGAAAATATCACTGTTTTTGAGATATTGAGGATTTTGTAGTTTTTTCAAAAATGTTGACCTCGCCCAATGTTTTATATTACTGTGGCCGTAATACAGCAGTTTTAAAATTAACATAATGCGCGACTCGCAATTGTTATTGAAAATTATGTACGCAATACGCTATACGCATCTTATAAAGTTACAGTAAATAAATTCCAACCGAAATTTTTATTATTCATTTTTGTCATTCATCACAAAGTATCAAAAATCCATTATAGTAGTAACATAAAGTGTTGTCAAATCGATCATTCCAAATCGTTCCTATAAATAAGTTATGTTTCGTCTGACTCGTCAATAGGCAAGATTTCTGGAAGGCTAGACGTAAAGCTATTCTCGAAGTTTCAGGGCTACTTGTTGCTACGTTACTAGGGAAGGGGGCACCGACCTCGCCATTTCCCCTGAGCGTAGGTAATCTATTTAGTATTCCAGACAGCTAGTACTTAGATGACATGGCCGTACCAAGCTATTTACTAAATAATTTAACGATACGCTTAAAAAGCTTATGATATTTATAGTTAGGCTTTTGATATCTAGATAGTTTATACTTTGAATAATTACCTCTTAAGCCTAGTTCCTATAAAAATAAAATGAGTCGTTTTACTTACAGACAGTACAATATCCTACTAGGCGTAACTCTAATGTGTATCTATAATAAACATGGCGTTAACATAACTACCAAAATCTGGTTCTGTTTAGTTGATTATAACCACTTATTAATGAAAACGATTCGTATCTGTTATACTACGTTCCGTCGTTTATAGTAACCAGGCCTAATGATTCTGCATCTTTATTTGTTTGTGAAAGAAAACACAGTTTGTCACAGAGTTCCATCATAATGAATTTGTAGTTTGCTGATGATGGATGTATATAATAGATAATAATAGAGTAAGTGCGCCAATTATGGACTACCATAAGGATTTTGTGGAATAAAACTCAGAATTATAAAGATTAATCAGTCATATCTATCTTAAACAGTTCGATAATTAATTAGTATCAAAAACAATTGTTTAAATTCTTAATAAACATGATAAAATTAAAAATAATCAACATTTTCTGAAATATGATATTGTTGTGCATTTGCAAAATGTGTTGATAATATGGACCACATGGTTTCAAATATGGACCATAGTAAATTTGGTTCAAAATTATTTAAAAAAGAATTCACGTGTTACCTAAAATTAAATTAGATAATTATTATGATAAAAATAATTGTCGGTACACAATTCGAACATATAGAAATTAACCATGTCCTCTATAAAAAATTAAAATTTAGGTAACTGTTTGTATTATGGACTACTTACTGCCTAGTCTAGTCTAGTCCATATTCAAAACATGCCGGTGGTCCATATTATAATTACACATACATTTCTAGGTTAATTTTTTTGCTACCAAAATTATAAAAGCTATTGGATATTGCAATTTAATAAGAATAATTGTAAAATATCTCGCCTTTCGCCTAATTTAATCCACTTTCCCAAACAGTAATATTTACTGAAACTATAAGCTTATGAAATTAGGTAAAAAATTACATCGCGCGTTGCTTAAAACGAAAAATGACTGCCGTGAATACATGCGCTGGTTCTGCCGTCCGGCAATCGACGAGCGAGCCGCAGGAGTGGTGGAGCAGAGCGTGCGGCTACCGATGGCATAATACAACGATTGGTTTTTGAGAAATGAAGGTAGTCCATATTACGGAACCAGTCCATAATTGGCGCACTTACCCTAATAATAAATTTATTTATTGCTCACAACAAAAACCTTAAGAACTATAAATTAACTCAAAGTAAATGTAAGGTCTAACAAAATGAAAATACGGATCACAACTGGCATCTTAGTTCACAAAGTGACCCATGTTAAAGATGACAGCCCCTTCTCCAGTGAAGACAATTCTATTATAATATATAAATATTGATTCAACGACATGTGAGACATTGTTTTATTAATTATAGGTTTTTACTTTAAAATAAGGTTTTTACTCACTTTTCTCGCCTTGAAGGATCTCGGCTCTAATCCGAATAAAAAATTAAAAAAGTAAGTAGAACCGCGTACATTATAATTAATAATTCATAAATATATTTAATGATAATCTGTAAAAGTTATTATCCAGGAAAAATATCTACCTATAAAATTTACTTAAATACTTAGATTCTACGTTCATCTTGGGGAAATGGTAAAGTTCTTAAAACTTTTACAAAATATTTAATTTACACTATTTCCGCTACTTATTAAATTATTTTACTTTATCATAACCGGTTTCGCTAATTCATCATAATTAAGGTAGTTAATTATCGAATCTGGTTGTAATAATATAATATAATTTATTAAATAATGAAAATAGAATAAATAAATTCTTTTAACTACCAAGCGAAGTGAGGTCTCCGAGTCGAGATTCCGACGTATGTATTTAACCGAATTCCAAAAAAGGAGGAAGGTCTCAATTTTACCGTATTTTATATGTGTGTTACTGCGTATCTCCGACATTTATAGTCGATTTTTTTTGCAATCGAAAGAGTTTGGTTATAGTCTGATCATCTGGACTGAATGAGCGATGCGGATTTTTTTTTATTTAGATTTTATTCAAAAATAAAATAAAATTTATTTTCTATTTTTAAGTGTGAGGAAGTCTGTTCTATTTGGTGGCAAAAAACTATTATGTTTTTACATGTAAGCATAAATTATCGTCCGAGGTTACCTGGAGTATCGTTTATCCAATCTTGATAAAATTTTGTAGGCAAATACAAAAGAAAACCCAGAGTTTGAAGATAGCCGAAATTGGTGGATACCTATAATTTTGAGGTCTTAATCTCGTTAATTTTGTCTTGATTTATACAGTAACTAGAACGTAGTGTAGCTCCGAGCGAACCACTAAGATAGATAGATATTTGCTTGGGCTGATGTCCGCAACTCGACGACTTACGCGCCTATTTTGCGTGTGGGTGGGAATGATCTCATTCGAGCCAACCCAGCTCCACCAGGAAGCCGATAAGGCCCTTTATGTTACCGACTATCCTGGGGAGATCCCTCGTGTTACCGAGGTGCTTAGCCCTGTAGATCGCCACCCCCGTACACTCAATGAGGACGTGGGCAGCCGTCTCCTCTGCCTCCAAGCAGCCTCTGCATAGGGGGCTGTCAGTTACACCTAGGACAAATAGATGTTTATTAAAAGAACCATGACCAGTGATTGCTGCTGTTTAGCCTGTTGTTGGGGGTGGGTAGGGCCATCCTTGCTTGTCTGCAGTCGTCACGGTTTGTCCAATAAGAAGCGTGGTTGTTCTTTGTTTCATTTCTGAGTAACTTACGCACCATATCGAAAGGGTAGGGGATGATGGGTTCTGGGCCACACGCGTCCATACTGGAGCCAACCACTAAATAATTTAGTTTATTTTGATTTTAACCATAGTTTTGTACTGTAGCCAATAGTCTATAAGTTCAATCGCACTGGGGTTCCGCGTGACAGGCATTGCCTAGTGCGGGCCCACTGCTAATATTGTTAAGCTACTATTGGATACTTTAAGTGCCAAACGATTTTTGTAATGCTTCTGAATTTTGTATAATAGCAACTTAATGTAATAAATGTATTTTTATTTATTTATTTAAATACTTTAAAAAATGCATTTTCATCCAGAACGGACATACATTAATCGAATATGTTAATAGAATCAAATGTTAATTTATAATGTGCATCATTAAACCAATTTTATTTTATTTATTTTATTTTATTTTATTTTAT
>LQNK01000115.1:53855-140884 GCA_001586405.1 Phoebis sennae
TCAACTAGTTTAGCACGATCTCTTAATATTTTAAAAGATTGAAGATCATGAAGATTACCGTACGTTTTAAATTTTTTATGAAACTTAAATTTTTCTTTAATAATTTTTATTAGCGCAGAAGTATACCAAACCGGATATGATTTAGATCGAATAGTGCGGGTAGGTATGAAGTCGTCACGCAACTTGTAAATTGTTTTGTAAAACGAATCAACCGCAGACTCCAAATCATCATCATTAAGAAGTTCAGACCAGTTTATTTGGGATAAGTTAAAGCGGATCTGATCATAGTCGCCTTTATTGTAGGAGTAAGATGTGCGACTTACCGTTTTCATAGGAAATAACTCGACAAAAGAGATTGACACACAAAGGGCTCTGTGATGTGGATCTTCTGGAACTAACGGGTCTTGAGAGCCTGATACTGTAATATAGTCGTTACATAAAATGAGATCCAATATACGCTCGTATTTATTCACTACATTATTATACTGGTCGAGATTGCAGATATTAAGATTATTAATAAAATCCTGAAAATGTTCACCATACACATTTGAAGCTTCAAGACCTTTATTGGAAGGTAACCACGATATAGAACTCACGTTAAAGTCACCAAGTACCAAAAACTTCTCGAGTGGTCGTGACTGAATAATTGCTGAGAGTGAACTAGAGAAATTGCCTAATTGAGTCTCAAATGAATTACCACAATTTTCTTTGCAAATGTAAGCTGTACAAATATTGAGTTTTAAGGTGTTACCTCTGTAATCCTTAGGTTTTAGAGTAATCGTAACCCATAAATCCTCAGCTGAGGACTGCCAAGATCGATGATATGTTGTAAAAAGATCACGCCTTACAGCAATGAGAACACCTCCTCCTCGCGCCTGATTTGTTTTAGAATAGTTGCGATCTCGGCGCCATACACAATATCGACTATCGAACAACTCACAGTCAACAATATCCTCAAAAAGCCAGGTTTCTGTAAGCGAAATTATATCGTAATTATGTAAACTTACATTTCTTAAAAATAATTCCGTTTTAGTGCGGAGTCCGCGTACGTTTTGATAAAATACTTGCAAGTTAGTCATTTCTATTTTTTACTAAGTCTATATAACGGTAAAATACCAATGACACTATAAATTTAATTGTTGAATAATTGGGCGAATATATTGTCAATAATAATATGATAATTTTAGTTCGATGCAATGTACCAAGTCTAATCATGAGTTGTTTAAACAGTATTTTTGAAGTACAAGTACGTAAAAATCTTAAATACTTGTTATTTATATAAACAATTACTGTACAAAGTTTTAACAGGTAATATGAAGGTGTCACTTCAAATTCTTTGTGTATTATTCTCCCTATAAGTCTATATGCTACATTACATAACGAATAGTTTGTAAATAACATGTTTATTATTTTAATTTGGCCCAATATGATAGGTATAACACTGTAATAAATTAATATAAATATTTTTACGTATAATATAAATGAGTTTTTATAATTATTGCTCACAGTTGGCAAAATTACTAATTGAAACAATATTGAGAGGTTATTCGAACATATTTTTTCATATTTATAATGTTGAATTGAATACTGTTCGGTGACTATGTAAGCTAAGATTAGAACGATAAGAAATGATATATTGCCTCCACAAATCACAAATAAGATGGAAAGAAATATAGAATGACAACGCGTTAAAAAATATAGTTTGTGCTTAAAGAAAATATTAACACTTACGTTTTCGGTTCCAATCCCAGTACTTACGAGTATAAACACTATTATCACGTTCGGACATAGTCTGAGCGTCCCTATTATATCAGATATGCAATAATAATAAACAGTGTGAATCGTTATGATATAGTAATTAAGTAATGTACCTTTGGTAAGAACATTTACAACATACATGAATTAGCGTAATACGCCTTACAAGTATTATAATACTGCATTGCAAAGTTTGATAAATAACAAAGAAATCTCAAATAATAAAAAAATAAAACATAGAAAAGAAAATTAATACAATTTGAATATTGGAGGTAACTTGAAAAAGTTTTTAAACGGATAATGTAACTAGCGAACAACGATGACCAATCACAGATTGCATCGAATGCATAGGCAGGGAATGTCAAGCGTTTGGTCGCGGGCCGCAACATTAAACAAAACGAAAAACTTGAAAATAACAGAAGTATTACTGGTATGCACTTCAACACGATTATTAACGTATTTTCAATAAGTCTTTTTCTTTGGCAATGTTGAAAACGGGTGAAGTAGAACTTTTCCTGATAAATATTTTGGCATGCTTTACCCACACGAATTGAAAATTATGCTCCTTCGCCTGAATTTTTGCTTTATTAAGCAGTTGCTTTATTAAGCAGTTGTTTATTTTTGCCCTCCAACTTCTGAAACGAGCATGTCATGTACAAGATTCACGTTAAAGTTTTATGAAAATTTCAGCTTGGAGACAACCTCTGGCAGAAACTTTTGTTTAATGATAAATAAGAGGACTTGCACGAATTACAAAAGAACTCGTGCTGTTAATAAATAAAATACGTATAATTTAATACTTATGCGTTATACTTTAGTTAACTGTGACATTAAATTTATTAACACACGTGCGTGACAGTTTTATAATACAAGCAATATTACGACATTTTACGATCAAATGATACGGCACCTATAGATGTTATACTCGTACGTTTGTTTTCAAGATAAGCGTATTATTATTATAATATGGCGCTTAAAATGAAAAGTAACAAACAAATCTTGCAAACAATGATTTGTAGAGAGTTGTGAAATATATGTACATTTAAAAAAGCACTTTTCGTGTGTAATCATTGCCTGGTTACTTATTTGCACACTAGATTTTTGTACAAAAGCACAAAAGGTATAGAAAAGTTTAACCACTTCTTATACTTGGTTTCAAAATGTATCAGGTAAGGCTATGCCTATCGATCTGTTGTTTGTTTGCATCTAGCGGTCGCTCACCTACTAGCACATGACGGCGATGACACCAATCCCATGTGCGCTTAGCCAAAAATACTTTCGTGAATGAACGAAACCCGCCAATTCCGAACAATCCTCATACGCTCGTGGAAAATTTCACATCCGGCATGACTCCCAGCCCTCCAGCTAAAATTAACCCTTCCTCCCCAAGTCATAAAGATAAAAACCGCGTGACGCGCCCGAATCGTGGAAAACAATTTGGTGAACGCTGTGTTTCCATGAACGTATCTCAAATATCATTCATCGTATCGTACGTACTTGACATCGTAATTTCGTTTTAGATTCATAGGGGTATGAATAAAGTTTTATTGGAACTAGTTACGTAAAGCCATAAATAAAACGACGCGACATTAACGACCCAATGTACCCGTCGCATATTCAACATGTTTTTACATCTACATTCTTTCAGATGTAATGCCATCTTAGTAATTTAGACGCCATGAGGAAAGTATCATTTAATATGCAATGGTTTTATGCGGCGGGATTAACCAGCCTGTCATTGCTTTGACTAAAATATTGTGCGACATAATAACTCAATCGTGATTGTAATGATAAATAATGAAACGTATTTTGTCGGTGATTTGATTAATATAAGTTCCATCAAAAATCTTAAATTTTATTCTAAATGGAAAAGATTAAAATAGATAAGCTTTTCCAAACGATTTATGAGTAAATAATTGTACATTTAAGGTACCACGAAAAATTACGGATTATCTACGCGAAGTGAGGGGTGATAAATCGACACGACATAATCGAATCACATTAGCATTTATTATCTTAATTTTTATCCGGACGCATCCTCTGTTCCTGTAAATGTACGGACCTTAGTATAGAGTGCTAAAATATTAGAAATGCGCGAAACATAGCGATCCAATAACTATATTTCTGATTCCTCTTCATTCTGGTGTTGAAGCCAAAATGCCAATATTTTATACCGCGATACTAATTAATATGGAAATACAAACAGAAAACTAACGTTAATTAATTATTTTATAGCGGACACGTGCCAGAGTGGCTTAATAAATGACGGTACTTCACTAAAGGATATTATTCCCAAGTCCTTCCCCGTAAGAGGAGTCGTCTTGACGGCTATTTATTTCGGAACTTTATTAAATCAAATCGGACGGCCCTCGAATTAGAAGTACTTAAGGCCTGGAATATCAAATTGTCGGCTTTAAGTAATTCACTGAGAATATTCGTAAGCTCATAGACTTAACAGATTTACTCTGAATGTTATGGGATCAAGGAAGGTTCAATATTTTGTATATATATTAATACTTTTTGGAATTGGTTGCGCGTTATTTCGGTACAATTTAACTATCCTACTAATATTATAAAAGTAAAAGTTTTAAGTACGCAAGTGGTGTTATCTTTTTGGGAATAAAAATCTTTAAACATGAAGTTAGGCTATGTGGATGTTTGTATGCTTGTGTGCCAATCAAGCCGAAAATACTGAAACTATTTTAATGGAAGTTAATCCTAAATGCGTTTAATGCATGGAAAAAAACATAATATACTTTTTGCTAATTATATTATGTTTACAACCAAGTTTAATATTCATACTATAACAAATAACGCCTGAAGATAATGAAGCCTTGATTATTCATTGCATAATTTTTGCACATTAAATAAATTGACACATAGTATTACGAGACTCATTTCTTAGCAGAATACATTAATATCTTAAGTGTGAAACGGATTACTAATGTAGATAAGAACCGTGGAGCAGTTGGCGCGCCATTTTATTCTAGTAGGGTTACCATACATGGACAAGTTTTTTGAACTACGTGAAAGAATTTCAATAAGCATCTGAGATGTTTTAAATAAATATTCCAGAAGTATTTGGTGCAGGATTATAATAGCACGATGCTGTAACTATACCTTAATAGCTAAAAATATTTTGTCCCTTACAATATTTTGTCTCTGTAGCATACTAGGAATACAATTTCGAGGGGAAGATAAGCTTATAAGCAATTTCAAAAGCCCAATTAGATGAAGTAAGTTTCTTGTTTCTTTCTGCTGTTATCCTGGTTTTTCGTTGTGAATTCCCATTGTAAATAATGATAATCGTTTTAACAATGGCGGTTACTATCCAATGTCGGGTTGGCTCGTGGTCCATCCTGGGTTATAAAAAATAAGCGGCTAATATTTAAGATCATATCCGTAAAGTTTGTCCCACTTAGCGTTTTATAGTGCCGCAGTGTCGTCGTAAAATGTCTGCCCGCTGGTTTTTATTAGTAAATAAATTGTTTAACCTAAACCTAACCAAACGCATGGTACGCGGAGGGAATGATAAATGCTTCAAGCATTGCCAACCGAAAGAAACGCTATTTGTTTCCCATCTGACTTTTGGCTTCACTGTTCTGCTGCTGCAGTGAATCCACTAAAAAGTTAAATGCGCATTGTCCTACATCAACAATTTGACCTAATTTTTTTTAGTCTTTTCGTTAAACAATTTTCGTGTGAAATTTTTGATCCCGTTTAAGAAAGTTTTAAATTGGGGCGCACATATACTAATACTTACTGTATTATCTATATAGGAACCTAAAATAATTTTCACTTTTTAAACAACTTAAGGGATTCTCACATACTTCTCTCTCGTATAAAGAAGTGCCTAAGTAATTATTTCATGGTAATTTCATAACAAAAACAAAATAAAATGGCATGACCAAATCTAGTAAATAACATAACATCATTTATGTAAAATTTTGTACGACGATTCTATTTCAATATATTTTGAGTCTATACTGCGCAATAAGAGTTAACCATTATTTATTAAGTTTTTCATACTGAATACTTTTGAATACGAGCTTCATAGGTAACCGAATCATTGGCATGCCAACTAAGGTCGTTTTGACTTTTGATTGAGACGTTTTTATGTAAATTTGATTCATATTTATTAACAATTTTAACCATTTGTTCTAGCAGAGGCAATCACGTGGAAAGGATTAATAAAATATTTATAAATCTCATTGACGCACAAGCTCTGAATTAGACAGAGAGCTAGTTTGGCGTAACGACGTTTTAATAAAATTTATACCATACTATATGACCCGGTGGACTTCATACCTCCATTTTTGGATGTTACGTATTTGATAGACACGACTTTTTGTATGGAAAAATATAATTGTGTTTTTTATTCTACTCACAATTTCTTCATATTTTCTTACCATTTAAACCTTCCTTGAACTTACACAAATATTTCAAGACTAAAATCAGTCAAATCGGTTCAGCCGTTCTCGAGTTTTAGCGAGACTAACAAACGGAAATTAATTTTTATTTATATAGATAGATGAGTTAGATAATATATATTAGATAATATCGTAACCCCAACTGTTCCCTGTGTCTTCACCCGCATAGTGGCGTAATGGTAGATAGCGTGAAGCTGCCTATCATAATCTAAGATAATTTTTCACAACCAATCGGTACCTTTGAAGACTAACGCGATAAATAAAGAACCGTTCCCTCCAGTTTTCACGTACTAACGTAATGTTAGGCATCTTATAGGCGTCCTCATGAAATAGAGTTTGTCTAATCAGGCAGTTTAGAAAATACGTTTTATTGAACAAACCTCTCCGCCGTGTAACGTTAGTTCAGATGTAACCAGTACAGTACTACTGACGCAATATCTTTGAGAGATGAGACATTCCGACGCACAGAACTACACATATTTTTAAACTTTATGACCTGTCCGTTTGAGACGTACGCCGATAAATATTTTTAATAACCTTAACATCAGTTGCGGAATGTGGATTGATGTAAAATTGTAAATGGAGAATAATGTTTAAAGGCTTATACAGTACTAGCTTTCTGCCCGCGGCTTCGCCCGCGTGGATTACAAATTTCTGTACTTTGTAGATTTTCGAAGTAGAGGTGGTATGACAATTTTTAAGATTTAGAAACGTACGTTTGTAAAAATATATCTCGTAAAGGTTTAAGTTCGAAGTAAAGTCCTACATTAATTATAACAAAAGTGTCACTGTTCAGTTTTATATAATTCTAATAATTCTATTTTATTTTTTTTGCAAAATATTGACATTTTGGAAATCTGTCGTGTACTCTCAGAATAAAAGAGTTGATGTTTCCATGGATTTAACACATATTTGCTTATGGACGCAAATAATATCTTCTGCATGTCGGTTAGTCTTTGTTGTGATTAGCCGCCATGATCGTAATCTTCTTTCGAGATCAAGAGATGGCTATATTGATCAATAAAAAGTGCTTTAAATAACACTTAAGAGATTAAATTTAATGTAACTATGCGCATTGATGATGTGTTTTGAGGGATCACTTTGAACCGTCATATCTTTTTTATTTGTTAACCGATTTGAATGAAATAAACACTAAAACCTCCGGGGGGCTAGCCGACAAACAGACAAAAATTCTAAAAATTTTTGTTTTGAGTTTAGAATCATAAATGAAACACGAAACACTATTTTTTTCTTGAAAATATTAAATGTACAGACACGGCTTGTCTACGATTTTATTATATGTATAGATTAACCCTGCGGGGTACCTTTTTACTACGAAACCTATTTGCGTTCACGAGCAATTAATAAACCACATTATAATCGTAATTGTAATAAAATTAATATTTTAGTTTTATTTCGCTTTTTTACTCTAAAGTAATAACGTTTTATTACGATATAGTTTTGTATATGAAGCGTAATTATTTATTTTTTAATTTTCACATTATTTAAATAGACTCTCGTACTATACAGATAAGCAGCTTAGTTAAAATTTAATTTTATTTCCAGTTCTTTTATTTTTTTTGTAGTTTTAGTTTATCATATAAATTTTTGGTAGTATTTTTTATTTCAGGTAATTTCCATGCAGTAAGAAAATTAGATGGATACCATTCAAGTGAGTACTTTTAATTTTAATCACATAATATATTAGTTTTTAAATTCTTACTAATATTATAATGCGAAAGTAATTCTATCTGTCTTTTCTTCACACCAAAACCTGAGCCGAATGGGATGGAATTTTGTACAGAGATTGTCTGAAATTCGAGAAAAGACATAGGGTAGCTGTTATCCCGGAAATCCTTCGGGAACGGGAGATATCATTTTGCGGGTGAACCCGCGGGGAACAGCTAGTATTATATAAGAATGCAGTATTTAATTTTACAGGTATATTACATAAGGTTTTTCCACATATTACAAAAGCAAATAAATTTCATTAGTAATATAATTTATTTAAATGAAGTTTCTATTTGCTTATTTTTACTCAGAATTGCTTTTAAAAAACTAGACTAGACTGTAAATCCTAAAAAACGAAATAAATTAGTTCGAGATAAGATGTTTACAATCCGAAATATGCATCGCTAAGATGCACAGTACATTAACCTAATATCAGGCTGTGATATTGTATCAAAACATTACTCGCTCGAAAGTTATTCAACCGAGATGCGGCAAAAACTATTATGCATTATCGATGCATCGTATGCATAACATTTTTATCGTTTGCGAGGAACAGAATTGGAAATTTAATATGTAAATACGTAATCATGCTTACAAATATTTTGCTTAGATTTTATATTTGACTAGCTGATCCACGCGGTTTTGCTCCCATAACATAGCTTTATAGCGTAAGCCACTGAGTAAAGATGCACCTAATCTATACATATAATAAAACAGTAACCGATCCATTTCTGTACATTGAAAATTTTTCAAAAAGAGTAATAAGTATGCAACATGTATGTTCTATAGATACCAAAACCATGGTTAGAATTTTTTTTTCTGTTTGTCTGTTTGTCTGTTTGTCTGTTTGTCTGTTTATCTGTTTGTATGTTCGTCAATCACGTAATAACCACTGGGCAGACTTTGATAAAATTGCACATGCTGATAGACCAATATTAGGTGCAACTTATAGGCTACATTTTATTTGAAAAAAATAATTTTAGGGGTGGCTCTCCATACATGTAAACAGAGGGTAAAAAAATAAATTCGCGAGTACATCATTAAATTTGATGTCATTAGATAGGTTTTTAAAAATGAAATAGAGGTTTCTTAATGCGTTTTTTGCTAAATTAAATATTTTTTGAAATATACGCTTCTAAAGTCGTCAAAATGTCATACCACGTGACAATGTGAGATTTTGGTTGACGCGCGGTCATGTCTTTTTATACTCTTAACGTATAGATACGGTAAAAATATGCAATAAATTCTCAAAAACCTTCAAAAAATAACTAACTATCCTCCCGCGGCTTCGCTCGCGTCGGCTACAATTTTCTGTATTTGGAAGAGGCGCGTGCACTCTGAGATTTTGGTGAAACCTATTTCCATAGAAAATTATAAAAAACACTATAGACATGCGATATATCAGCGGTTCTGCGATCGTAATTTTTTTTAACTTTTGTTGTGCGCCTCTAAAAAATGCAGAAATTAGTAGCCCACGCGTGCGAAGCCGCGGGCGGAAAGCTAGTGGTGAAATAAATTTTGAAAACGATCCAGCCTTTTTGTGTATAGAAAATTACAAAAATATACACAAATGTTTCCTCTTTATAATATTTTTAGTATATATTGCTGGAGCAAATAAAGGAGTATTGAGTGGTAATGTGAACTTAAGTGATATCGATTATCCATGGACATTTGTAACGCCAGCCCATGCCAGGTATCTCAGTTGTTTTTCTAGCCTGAAGAAAATAGTACTATATGATTAAAGGCTTATATAAAATAAGCAATATGGGAAAACTAATGCCTTACACTTCGGAGCAAACACATCATTCTAGTACTATTATTTCAGACTGATTTTCTGTAGGAGGGTAGGTACTGTTCCTATGTTTGGCATAATTCTTAGAAGCGACGCCCCTCTTCGAATATTGCAATACTACGATACGTATATTATAAAATATTCAGTGCACATTCAATTCAATTTGCAAACAAATATTTTTCCAGAAAATTACCGTGTAATATAGACTTAAGTGTGTAATAATTTCGTTCTCTGATCTTTTTACTTCGAAACTCCAAAGTATGGTAAGTAGTTCGCTTTTACTTTTTAGTGTTAATATTGAAATTAAAAATAGAAAGTATTTATTCTCTATCGTATTTTACTGGATAGAGAGCAGATAAAATAACATCTTTAATTTTTTCTTTAAACTTATTTCTTTAAAGTCACAATATCTATTTTGTAAATATGTCTTATGGAATAAGCAAGGCGAAGGAAGCAGTCACAACGATGTTTATTCTAATTAAGCAACTTATATACAAAATGTACTAAAATATATAAACGAATGACGACTATTTACGGATTCAGAATAAGGAGAAGTTTCAGTGACGTGCATAATATTAAAAAGTCAATAAAGGTATTAAGTGTTAGTCTTAATCATATCCAAACACTTCAAAAAGAAATATTTTAAGAAATAATAGCCAAGAAAATAGTTATTCTATAAATAGAAGTGAAGTCTATGGATAGAGCTTCCAGTGCATTTCTAAGAAGATGAAATAAACAATAGCAATCTAATAGTGATCACGTGAAATATAATAATTTTTTGCCAAAAAATAGAACCGACTTCCTCTTGATCCTCTCCATTTTTATTGAAAATAGATAAAAGCACCGACTTTGTATAGATTTCAACAAAAATAAAAGTTATTTTCTACTTTTTAGAGCGACGAAGTCGGTTCCATTTTTTGGCAAAAAGTATCTGAAACCCTTCACCTTCAATCACATCACAGTGACAATTCACTCTCTGAGTTAGAGTTTAATGGGTCATCATTAAACCTTAACCGCAGAGCTTATTTTGTGGATTTTTGAGGAATTGTCTGGAATATCTTACACATGGATAATCAGACTTGAACTAAATTTTTATGGGACTGCAATGAACTCTACTCTTTTGAATGCAAAAAAAAAATTCGAGTCCAAAAAATACGGTCGAATTAAGAACCTCCTCCTTTTTTTGAAAGTCAATTTTAAAGATGTTTTATTTTATAAATATTTCTATTTATACCCATATAGTATTTTTGTGATAAGAATTTATACAAATTCGACGCATTAAAGCGGTGATCAATATAATTAATACAGACTAATGGATATCGATGATAATAGGAATAAGTACCTATAATCGCAATTATTATTTCTCTATTCTAAATATTGCTGTGACTGAAATTAGACGTTATCAGTGATGAATCAGTCACGGGGACAACGCAACGGTCTCTGAACCACGGGGATCTACCAATTTCCTGCTTCCGGCCCATTACTGGTTCATTATAGATATTACTAGGTGTGCCGCGGGGCTTCGCACCTGTAGCATATCTATACTTCTATACTAATATTATAAAGCTGAAGAGTTTGTTTGTTTGTTTGAACGCGCTAATCTAGGAAACTACTGGTCCGATTTGGAAAATTCTTTTAGTGTTAGATAGTCCATTTATCGAGGAAGGCTATAGGCTATATATCATCCCGATATTCCCACGGGAGCGAAGCCCTGGTGTGCAGTTAGTTATATATAACATGCTATATAGCCTACCTCGATGAATGGTCTAACACAATATTTTTTTAAATCGGACAAGTAGTTGCTGAGATTAGCGCGTTCAAAGTTGCTACAACTCTTCAGATTTTTATGATCATTATAGATATTATTAGAAATTATAAAAAAAAACATGTTTTGGTGATCTAAAAATAATAAAATTTGTTTTCTTTACGTCAATCGAATCATTTAAATATGGAAATTATAGTGTGTTAGCTCGTAGTAGTATTTCAAGTCGATTAACAGGTTATAAAATTTGTTTTTTATCAAATTCCAATTAACAAATACAACGGGGAAATTTCAACTCTACATAAAGTTATTAAAAATGAATCCAACAAAGTCACTTCTTGTCGTTTTATCAATGACCGCAATCAGAATTTCCTTTTGTTGTTATTAAGGACGGCGGCCACTGAGAACAAGATAGTATGACCCTTGCTTGCGCTGACATTTTACCAAAACTAGAGGACTATTCACCTCTACAACGTGCATGTTTACTCGGTTTTATTGCATAATTATACATGAAATTATTGTTACCTATTTTTTGCTACAACATCAAGATACTTCTTTACTATTTTTATACACCGCTAATGACACTAGCAAACAAGATACGTTTCTCTTTCTATTGCTTTTGACCACAGTATTCTCGTACCAGGGTTAGAATAGCATACATAATACGTTTGTGGAGTAGATTTTTACATTTACCACGCTCTAATTCATGCGAATGAATGTGCACGTGTTCTATTGATGTCTATCGAGGGTCAGAGTTACCTTAGATCATCTAACAGGAAAACAGCGGGGTCTATTCCACAAAATAGAGTTACAGGAGTTATATAATTCACTTTTCATGCCTACGCACTTGTTACGCATACACAGACGCTTGTCTCAAACGGATGACATTGTTGCTGAGACTGTTCTGATATAACCCAAGATATCATGTAGGTTAATGGTGTCAATGTATGAGTTCGAACGCATTTTGTTTTAAGTTTGACTTCTGTAACTATCTATTTTGTGTCTATCCAAGGAAGCCGATAACAACCACCAACAGCTGTGAAGCAGGGAAGAGATACATGTTTATAAATGCAATTGCATGTTTTATGTTTATCAGCGTCTGCGTGTGTAGTGCGGTCAGAGATATCGCGCGCGGGTGTGTGCGTGCGTGAGACGGTGTGGGTGTTCGTTGACGCGGGCTGGGCTGCCAGATGGTCGATCCCCGATTTTCTGGAAATTGTAGGTGCGGGTGAAAATTTTCTATTGAAATTATCTTGTTTACATCTCTGAAATGTGTTTCTAATTATAATCCAACTTTCTGATGAAAGATCTGTTTAATAATTCTGTTTTTTAATCATAATGATGCTCTATATCTCATCTTTAGTTAACATTTCTTATTGCGATCTGTAGGTCGTTTATTTTAAGTTTTATTAAATTTCTGTCGAAAATAGAAAATTATTTTAAACATGAGTATGGATTGAGTATAGTGTATGTTGCGGGGAATTTTCAAGGAGGTTGGCAGCACTGGGCGCGAGGTGCGGAGAACGGCGCGGCCGGAGGCGCCAGTCGATTTCCGAGCGTCGCGGGGCTGCCGCGCTCTCCGTCGCGTTGAGCTCTCGCGATCCCAACTTTGTACACTGGAAACTTTTTAACTCATTTTTCGAGCAGATTCCGCATCCGCACGCCTGTTGCTAGCCCCGCCGAGTCGAGTCGCGTGTGCAGTGTAGCGAGCGATTCTACATGCAATATCGCGCGTGTTTCACAGACCGTCGGTCTATTTTTGAATATTCACCAAACGGTGCGCTGCTAAGTTTTCGAAACGCAGGCCGACAGTCGGGTTAACGGCCGCATTGTGCAGCGCCTCATGTGTTTTTGTTGACGGATAAAATTTGTTTTGTTACTATCATCTGTGGAATTCGTGACACGTTATCTGTAAGTACGACTCCGGTCGCTTTTCCAATTTATTTACAGTAAAACAGTTCACTTTTAACCTGTTGATCGCCTGTAGCAAAACTGCGACATACGTCTGTAAAATACGATCAAATTTCTACACTATAGCGAGTATGTAAAGTTGACCGCTGCATACATCGATGGTACATAAGCAAGAGTTGCGTATGCACTCGACGTATACGTACATATGTAATGTACTTGTATGGCCGTAAGAACAATGTTTTGTTCTATTGTATACGTTATAATATACGTAAGCTATATACGTATTGTATTATAAATGGTGTTCCGCAGTCGGTTTCGAAAGTACATTTTGTTTATAATAGGTCGCTTCATCGTTCTCGTTTTGTGCATTTGACTGACAGTTTTAGGTCTAGTAGAAATTAATTATAGCATTCTATGCTTTAAATAGACGCTTATATTTTCATCGTGATTCATGAACCGGCTTTCAACATGAATGAATTTAATATCTTAAACATTTTTGTTAAACGAACTGGGGCGAGTGTTAAATAGAACATTTTCTTGCTCTACATTTGAAAATTAGTTTAGTTGTCAATTGTTTTCTCGATGCAAAAGTCGGTAAAGTGAAGCTGGTTGAATAAATTGGTAAACAATCGTCAGCAAACAAGGCTTAAGTTGGAAAGGATGTAGGGTCCTCGGTAAACAACGAAATTGATTTTAGGTGCCGTCCGAGTTACGCTACGGTCAACATATTAGGGATAGTGTCGCTTAATCTATTAAAATATCATGATTTTAAACTTTATGGTATATATCCCTCAAAGCTACACTAACTAATTAGAATTTTGCGTTATTAAGTTCACTCTAGCTCAATATAATGCGAGTATAAAGAAATTATTTTAAATTTTATAATGAAAGAGTACCTATTCAACATTTTCAAAACGTGCGTTTGCGCAGTTCACGACGTCTGCGCTGTCTTTTACACCGAAATCTAAATCTTAATAACAAATTAGTGCAATCTTAACGAAACAGATCGTGTAGCGTAGTATTTCGCGGTATATCATTATCTCCAACACAACCACAAACTTGTAAACAACGCGCGTGTGTGTGTTTTGTTTATGTTGTCACGGACGCGCGGGCGCCGCGTATGTGTGCGATAACCATTAATTGGAAATATTACTTTATATGTCGCGTGGATTTACTAAGACTCAACCGCTTAATGGATTCCTTAACGATTACTATCAAAAACAGGAGTAACAAAACGCCACATACAACTTTCTTACGCAATTTTCGAAAAAACGTATTTTTATTTTAGATTAATTAATAGTATTAATTCATAATTTATCGAAAACATTTACTGTTATAGTCATAAGAAACGGGAATACGTTTAAAAAACATTATTCGATAAAACTCATGTTTAATAGTTTTGATAAGCAACTGTGAATACTTATCTTAATTTCATTTGTGTGTCACGGTAAGAGGGATACAGTTTTATTCATTTCATATAACGTTGAATTAAAGCATTTACCTTTATAATCCAAATTGACATACATAACGATGTTTAAACTGGTTCGTTTCTCTACAAAATAAAAAGTAATTTTGTGTTTTTTTTTTCGGTTGACAGTAATAAAATTTCATTATGTTGCCACGTAAATCATGTTTAAATTTAGAATTATGTAAACTAATCGCGCGCATTTATCTCGATAACGTATATTATTCTAACGATTTATTCGTGTAATTCTATTTTTAAGTCTTTTCGAGTCAACAATAAAAAAGTAAAAAGTAAATTATTTAAAACAAGTAAATTCATACAAATAATTTTTACCTAAATTGCGACAGTGTCCATTAATAAAGAGTACAGTTGTCCGAGATAAGTGTAACGACTTGGTAACCCTAGCTGAGGTCAAAGTGGGCAGTTGATAGCTTTTGTATGAATGAACTGTCATTATATCTATTACCTTACCTTGATATAAAATATTTTAATGCCCGTTTTAATAACTAAAAGAAAAAACATTGAGAGTTTTAATGAGAAAACTTGATGAATATTTTTCAATTGTTAAATTATGCACTTTACGAGTTATTGACTGAAGTTTATTTTTTTTCGGTTCTATATACTTATATAATTTTTTTTAAGGTTAGGTTCATGCATTTCATCAAATATCAATGAACGACTTATTCTTACAGTTTTTCGAGGAATTCCTGGCAATTATGGGAAAAAATGACCGTCACAATAAAGGAAAATTGTATTTGAATTCACACATGATAACTATACCTCGAACATTTGCTTCACAGCAAAAAATGTTCACAATTTACAAAAAAATACTGGTATAATCTTTACTTAAAACATTTTAATTCAATTGTTATGTAAAAAGATTAATTTAGATTAATATAGCAAGGAATTGTTTTTTTACGTAATTTATTAAGTTATTAACTTAACCCGGCTTCGCACGTAATATATATATAATACATTTTTTATAATCCGTT
Source organism: Phoebis sennae (assembly GCA_001586405.1). Lineage (NCBI taxonomy): Eukaryota > Metazoa > Arthropoda > Insecta > Lepidoptera > Pieridae > Phoebis > Phoebis sennae. The sequence goes on from LQNK01000115.1 coordinate 69,694, forward strand.
GGGTAGTTTTAAATCTAAGTATACTTATGTATAAGGACAGATAGCGGTACGCGACTTTGTTTTTATATACTAAGAATATAGTGTTACCACTAATACTTTAATAAATAATTCTTACTCGTTGCTAAATCCTTTGAGGATTTGTTCTTTTTTAGTTATGTCGATTTTTAAGGTGTAAATTCATTGATACTGGTTTTATAGTCAGTATCAATATAACATCATATAATTAATTTATTTATTCGAGTGCAAAAAGTATTAAAAGTAGTTATAGAAATTTCAGACACATATAAATTATCATTAATTGAATAGTACCCATGAAAAAAATGATATCTTTTAACAAAAAATATAAAATTGGAAAAAATCCCTTATCATTCGTTAAACCTTACATAAACTACTTAAATAGATTTCAAATAAATATCCTTATATGTAAGAAACATGCGGGTTAACATTGAATCTTTGTACATAAAATTGAACACACAAAACGTATTAATTACATAATTTCATCATAATTAAAAATAAAAAAGGTCACCTACTTCCGAAAACAAAGTATTTCTTGAATACTTTTTGTGCAAGGAAAGCTGACCTCTCTGTTGTCAAAAGGTATCATTTTAATTTAAGATCTTAAGATTCTGAACAGAAAACGTATAAATAACGTAAAAAATAAAATAGTAAATTAAAAAAAATATAGAATAGCTCTACACTCGACAGTTTCATTAAAAACTTAACAATTTAATACAGAGTTAATTACTCTTGTTTAACTCGTTTACAAAAGAATTAACCAATATGCATTGCTATGCCATTAATAATATCGATCCAAAGTTTACTAGAACATTCCAAATATCCAGTACATATGCGTTTATCGCAAATTAGTGAACTATAAATTTAGTTTGCTGCATAGAAACGTTGTTCAGTAAATCCTCGAGTAATTGAGTTACTTTTAACTTAAGTGCTATCTGATACTGATATTAATACACGAACGTGAGTCTGTTTTATCATAGAAATACGTGATTTTCTTTGAATTTCTATATTATAACAATGATTAATAATCTCCTTTCTTAATTAAAGTGCTGCAATACTAATTCTAATATAAATAACCTTTTACATTATAAACGGCTTTGTTTCTCTTCATTTGCCTCAAATTCAGTCTCAATTGACTATAATGAATCGAAAATTTCCGTAAATTTCATTCACAATCAATTTGGATCGCTGATATCAATAGGCAATAATTATATTGAGCTCAGATTTTCTTCCTTCATTGTCATAGAAACCTTACTTTTGAATAAAATCAATCAAGACTGTATTCATCATGCCGACAATACCAAATTGATGTCTTCTCAATTTTGGAAAACTTCGGTATAACCAAAGAATACTAAAAATGTACACAGATTGAATTCATAATTGTATTATTAATGGAACTATGAAACTGAAATGTATAATCTGAATATTGCAATAGAATGACAAATTTTACGCTACGAATTGAATGAGTTGGGATCAGGAAAATTATCTAAAACACCAATCTATAACGATTTCAGGAATTATCGATATTAGTTTTGGCGTCCCGCCCGAATATTGAAGGGCAACAAATCCAACTGCGCTAGGAAAATTTTCAGATATAAAATTTTAAATACACAATCTATCGTAGCTGATGCCTAAATAAAAATTATTAAAATCAATATTTGGGACCAAATGTATAAAGTAACTGTAGAAAACAAACAGCTTAATTTATAAACATCCACTACCGTTATAGATTAGAATTTTTTGGAACTCGTTCATCAAAATGGGCATCTGAAATTAACGAATTAAGGTAAACGTCTAAACGATCGAACGTGAATAACTAAATTATATCACGGCATTATGGTGTTTTATGTCTTCTTAGATAATGCGCACAAAACCACTTCATAACTGTTGTCGCTTCATCGTTCATTACGAAATAATAACGATTGTTTATATTCCATGATGTAATCCTGATAGATTTACGAGTACAGAGTAATGAATCAAACTAGCAGATAACGTAGATTAAAAAAATTCAGAGCTCGGTAATTTTCCACAATAATTTATCTCGGCGAGACGGTTGCGTTCTGTTAGTACATGTTATATTGGCGTTCGTGTAGCAAACGACCTAAGCGATTTTTGATGACCCACGATAGAACCCAAGAGCGTGTCGGTTACGCATTTCGATGTTTAAACGATTTTTGATACATTGTTTCGTATGAAATTACGTCTTTAATACGATTATTTGAGATTTCTACGGGTCTTTTTTAGTTAAAAATTTAATCTAGTAAAAATTTGAAATAATACAATGTTTTAGATTGTGCGTTTTGTCTAAATATTTGTAAGTCTCAATTTTGCTAAAATACAAATCGTTTATAATGCATAAATTATGCTAATCGGTTGAATAATGAATACATTATTAACTTATACTAAACAAAACACCTAAGAACAGTTACTTATGTGTGGAGTTTGAAAGGAAACTACAATTAATTATATTTATGTAGAGTAATATTGACAATAATAATTAAATGCTATAACATGGACGTTATCTTATCTTCAGTGTTTACATTATAAGTCTATAAACTTTCCTTGATATTGGGAGAACTTAGCAATATCTTGATAATCATACGGAAAAACATTTCGAGATTTGCCCATTATACACACGCTGGTGCTACAATATGAAATAGTAAATTTTCCATAGCGAGAACTGTTTACATATAGTTCATATTATTACGTAAATATGTAGTTTGATCTAAAAGATAACGCACTGTTTTATGCTTATTTTATTATTGTATTCCTCGTTGTTTTCAATTTTTGTTTATAAACAATTTCTTCATTGCCTCAGTGAAGTCTTCAAAATCTGAGTGATTTTGCGTTTCCAGTAACAAATAAAAACATTGATTAAAGATTTAAGTTGAATTTCACTGAATATTTCCAATCTTGCGTCATATAACCTTAAGGCTTAAAATTATAGAAGTAGGTAGGTACGTTGTTTTCGTAGACATGAGTATGCTTTTAAAGTAAATGAAAAATACGTTTTTAAGAACACGTACCAACATAAATACGGAATGAAATGGTTGATCTGGCCTTGTGGTCATTAAACCATTGAAATAGCGTTAAATTCATATTACTTCATACTTTGTTCTGACAATTCTTACCTATGCACTATGTAACAATAATTATTATTCTTCCCTCTTAGGCTGTAAACTGGCGCCTCATTATCAACTAATAACAATTATTATATTATAAGCGTAGCTCACATACTGATTGTGATAATAATTACAGTCAGTGGTGTGAACTGCGCTTTACCTCATTCACACATGCACAAATGTATGCACGTGTTTACATTTACTCAAAAGTCACGTGGACGGTTGTACAACCACTTTTTGTATTATTTTTTTTTAATCTTGTGACTTCACTCTATAGTCAGTATAGTATAGTAGTGTTTACATCGTGATAAAAGTGAATCGATTAGCTATTCTAATTTATGCAAGTTTTTATTCTGTTTCGATGTATGCAAAATTTTAAATATTGAAATAATAATAGAATAACAACATACTCGAGTGATACTAAATAATGTATGTAAATTAAGTATTAAGTGCATCAACTGAAAATAATTTGGAATATGCAGAAAACCTCTTTTATTAAACAGAAACATTCTCTAACTTAGGAATAAACGTACCTAAACAATTCAGCAGACGCATAAATTACAATTGAATTCGAATTGAATAAAAATATCATGTATCTCCATAAAGTAGCAAAATCAATGGTACAGCAATAAAGGCATTAGAAAACACACCATTGCGTCCTTGAGGTGAACAACCTCGATCCTCGGAGCAGTCTAGCATTTCAATGATTGTTGTTGGATTTCACCATACAAACTTAAGGGCAAGTGAGTCAGAAAAGCAGCTTTGCATACATTTCCTTCATACGTTATATATCCAACATATAACTGTGTCAACGGAATACTCGTTTTATAACTGTAATATTTCATTAAGAGAAAAAACACAAAATAAAATCTCAAAACGCGAAAGCCTTTTATATTCGAGCTAGTGAACCTCATTTATCGGGATTCTTTCATGCCTTAGTTATGTGGCTATATGTTGAAGAATTACACATAATATGTTTTCAGAACTTCACTGTGCATAAGCTACGAAGGAAACGCTTTTCCGACTCACCTAGCCTTAAGTATTTCTGAGCTATTGTAAAATGTACGTTATATTAACTTCATAGTTTATTGTCTTCTGTTTACGGTAACACTCCATATGGTATTTAGCCAATGTACTATACATTTCGTATAATAAATAGAATAACTTTATATGCCAATGTAAGGTTTGTATGAGAGAATCCCTTTATAGTTTGGTAAGATATTATGTATCTTGGTAAATATCTACATATCAAATTAGCTACATATTTTTTTCCGCATTCAACGTTTTTCTTTTAAAATATTTCGTGGATAATAAATTCGCCATTATATTCAATTCACAAAAATAACAGTAGCTTCTAAAATCGACTATCTATTCATCAAAACGGATCATAACAAAGTGCGCAGAATATAATAAAAATCCTTGTTATTAAAATCTCAGATTTTACTTACATAATATCAAAAACATTATTATTTAAATAAGTATTCGGTTTTAATAGGTATTTCAGGTTGTTCGCTATTAAATGAACAATCTATCTATACAAATAATAAAATCGTAGACTGTCTGTACATTTAATATTTTCAAGAAAAAAATAGTGTTTCGTGTTTCATTTATGATTCTAAACTCAAAACAATGATTTTTAGAATTTTTGTCTGTTTGTCTGTTTGTCGGTTTGTCTGTTTGTCTGTTTGTCTGTTTGTCGGGCGTTTGTACGCAGTGAACTTTGAAACGGCTTAACCAATTTAAATACGGTTTTCGATTATGTATTACGGCTAGCCCCCCGGTGGTTTTAGTGTTTATTTCATTCAAATCGGTTCATAAATAAAAAAGATATGAGGGTTCAAAGTGATCCATCAAAGCACATCATCATTGCGCGTAGTTACATTAAATTTAATCTTTTAAGTGTGATTTAAGGCACTTTTTATTGATAGCCTTCTCTTGATCTCGAAAGTAGATAACGATCATGGCGGCTAATCACAACAAAGACTAACCAACATGCAGAAGATATTATTTGCGTCCATAAGCAAATATGTGTTAAATCCATGGAAACATCAACTCTTTTATTCTGAGAGAATTAAAAAAGAATTATTATAAATATATAAAACTGAACAGTGACACTATTGTTATATTTAATGTAGGATATACTTTGAACTTAAACCTTTACGAGATATATTTTTACAAACATATGTTTCCAAATCTTAAAAATTGTCATACCACCTCTACTTCGAAAATCCACATAGTACAGAAATTTGTAGTCCACGCGGGCGAAGCCGCGGGCGGAAAGCTAGTATATAAAAATAAAATGGCCATTTCTGTACGTAAAAGATACGTAATGGTAATAAACCGCATATCAGTATGAAGTTTTGTTCAAGTTTGTAGCAGAATTTCGTGTTTGTGTATCTGTTCGTATCGTGTAAAAACTAATGGGCGTTTTTGTAGAGTTTTCTTTGTTTAGTATCTTCAGTTAAATATCGCTCTTGTATCTTGTCTGTACTTCAGTCGATGCAAGGGGCGTTTATATTATTTGATATAAAAGAAACATAAACGCAGTCTTTAATATATCAAAAAATATTTTAAAGAAAATATCTAAATTCTATGTATAATCGCGGAGGCTAGAACCAATCCAGAGAAATGAATTTATAGTTTTTCATAAAACCAAACCCAAGCGAGAGCATTGTACAACTACTGTAACAATTTAAATAAACTTGTATGAAATCATAACGTCATTGTGAAGTAGCGATAAGAAATGATTATGTAGGTATATGACGAAGGAGGCTTGCCGCGATAACACAAGGTTAAATAAGTACTAACAAACGGTTATAATGCCTCCGTGTTTATGAATATACCTACTACAATAACTATCTAGAATATATTATTTACGGCGAAGGGAAGTTTTGTGAAAGGTAGTAACGACTATAGATCCATGTGCTTTAATATGTAACCGGGATTTAAAAAAAAAATGTTTGGATATTTGTCTTTATATTTTTACTTTGTTTTTAACACGCTATCTACATCATATACGTGATAGACAAGGAAACTGAATACAACAAATATTCAAAAGAAAATTTTCATTTAATCTAATTTATTTTCAATTTTGAAATTTGTTCAGTAGTAACAAGTCAACAAAGGGTCACAGGTCATCTCGGTCCAAGAATATTTTTCTGTTAAATATAACCCGAGCTTGAATTTCAAAGCAAGCGATTCTTATTCTACAGACACTTGACGCAAGTTTTCCAATTTGCATTTGATACAAAATCTCGCAAACGACATAGTACAATATATGCAATTGCATTTTGTCTCGTTTTATATAAAGTATGATAATTTCAGACATCCTTGTAGATAATTTTGAGATTTTCTTTGCAATTACATGACAAAATACAATGTTTTTGTAAAAATGATGAAATATTGTGTTGACTAAATGTATAGTTTTGTAAACAAGACGAGCAGGTACATTGAGTACGTCAATAGCCTTAGATATTTTTAATTATAAAATCTGACGTGTTTATCCAAGTAAAATAAATGAATTTGGATAAAAGACATTTAGTACATACATCACCATATGGTGCCTATAATTTGCATGTTTCTATTTAATTAAGAGGACGTAATAGAAAACCGGTAGCTTAACATTACACGTGCCTACGGAGGCAAGGCTTAGTTTTTATTTGTACCGGTTTAGATTCCATTGAATCGAACCAATCTATGACTCAGCGTAAGAAAAACGACTTCTGAGAAATGGCCATCAATCTTTGCAGTCGACTCACTGTATATACACCATCGTTTTGTATGAAAATTGTGAAAACCCATGTTTTCTTTAGACTAATCGATATTTTCTTTTTTGAGGTTTTCAATTGGACTCTCGATTACGTAAAATTATCTGTTCAGATATGCGTGTTTGATATCTTTGTGAAATTCATGGTTTAATCGTGTCAATGAATATTTGATATCCACTCGTCATCAACACTGGATAATACCTTTGTACTATTGTTACATATTATGACTTATGCTGAAAGCGTTAATTTGTGTTCATTTGTAGGAATTATGATTTCATTTCGCATTCGCTAATGTGGGATTACTTAGCAATACAATGTACTTTTTTCTTATGAACAAAATGCAATAAAGCATTCGCAATAGATCTAATCGATATTTTATTTAAAGTCGACTCGACCATTGTTGATAATAATGACAAAGCATTAATGAATGTTGTACTATTCCATCCAAATATTGATCCTCTAAACATTAGCAACTTCTCTCACTATTGTTTCCAAATGGCAAAGCGACAATAAAACGTTCTTAAAGCGATAACGCGGTCGTTTGCAATCCTATCCACAATTCTACACACGGACCACACGTGCGCCCACATCTCATTAATTCAATCGATACGCCTTCACTAAAACATAATGTTACCAACACTGTCACTGCTTTATTGCTGTGTACTGACTACTGTGTAAATATTACATGATTTGATAAGGGAACGTTGAAAACCTCTAGCGATTTATGCTGACTTATACTTTGCGCAGCCATCATGCTTACTGCATTACAATTCAAAATAGCGATACAATAGCTGAATGTAACTTGACACCAGTGCACAGCTGACTGGCGTCTCTCAGACGGATGCATTTATAGACATTATAAACGCATTAGCATGATAGAAATCCACTGGGTGTTTATTGCGTTCATTCTTATCGAGTTCTCTGATACCGAAGTTGTAAAGACATTTTCGGGAAGTGTCTCGAGCATGTATTTCCTCAAGTCATATCTGTGATATATGAAGTTTTGTCGTCTATTTCTAAGCGAGGGCACGACCTCAGCTGTGACGTCGTCTCGATGAACGTTCACCTCCCTCCTTCTCCTTAAGCCCCGCGTTAGGGTCAGTTTCATGTAAGTCGGGTTCAGATATCAAAACCACAACATCTGTTGTCTAGGGAGTCGTTATGTGTCTGCTGTCTGGACTTTGTCGATAAAACAATTGAAATCTTATACTTTGAGGGCGTCGAGAACGATAAAAAACAATACAAAACATTTCAAACTCTTAGAACATAATCGTTCGAGTAATAATTACTCTTACATATCAATTTACTTACTTTGACGCGTAATTAATTCATGAATTTCTCATTATATGCTATAGCCACGAAGCAAAACAAACAATAAAAACCATTACATTTTAAATTAATTAAAAGTACAACACAACAAAAAAGATCCATATCATTTATATGATTAAAGTTTTAATGGCAGGATATTTTACATTTTTATTTAATTAGCATTATTTAATATGCTAATCCAAATATTTAACATAACTAAGTAACAGTTTCGGTATTAATTGGATATTATCGTCAATATTTAATTTATCTTTACTGCCTTTGTTAGAGTACCCAATAGTATCCGGTTTTGTATTTGGATTTTGGTCTTATGGTCGCAGTTGTTGCGTCTTACGTCTTACGATGCCATATTTGGTGTACGTCACTCCACCGTATCTCAGATGTGTACCAATAAATACGGGTGTGACAAATGACAAATTTATAGAGACAAGAGGACAAGATAGATACGGGGTGGAGCCGAGATTTTCAGATTTATGAGTTCTTTTCAACTAAAATCGTTCCATAAATATACGATTTGGAAATGGTTCGGAAATTATAATCGACGATCCGATTGGCGCAGTAGATGTGGCATTGGTCTACAGCGGTGAAAGGTCTGGGTTCGATCCCTACGAGTAGAAAATTATGATATGATTAACATTGTAATGTATGTATTTACAAAAAAGTATGTTTCAGTATGTCTATCAGTTATCTTGTCCCCATAGTATTTGATAGTTAGCTAGCTTAGTTTGGGACTAGATGGCGCCGTATTTAATGTCCCAGAATATTTATTTATTTAAATTTTGCGGCTTATGTCAACTTTAAGCAGTATAATATAAAACACTCTCATTTCTTATACACTTCCTCAGTCAGGCCTCCAATGAGTATTGGATCAAGAACTTGTTTTCTTGAGTTAACGGAAGACGATAAAGCTGTCCTTGTGTCGGTAGGTACGTGGAGTGTACGCCTTGACCTTCCTGCGCCGGTCTGTGACCGCATGCTAAACAAGTCAGGCGGTAACGTCTTGCTTCCCTAATAGTTTTCTTTGAACTTTTGTTCTTTTATGATTCGCGATTGACGTTTATTGTGATCCAATTGTCAGAGCTGGCCATGATACTATTTTTAAGGAATCTTTTATAGTCAGTTTGTGTCTGATATATTTAAGATAACCAAGATTATAAAGAAACTATTCTATTTTAATGTTTATCATTTAAGCCGTAAACTGACAATCGATGATACAGGTAATATTTCGAAAATAAACATGAACATATAACACTTGGAAAGGTCTTAAAACATATTCTTTAACATTAATTGGTTTGAGATATTTTGATGGTTTGTCATCTCATCACTTTTTAGGGAAGCGTTAAAGCATTCATGATTTTTTGTTCCTACGTAATGAACATTTTGATGTTTTACGACGTTTAAATTCTCGGTGCACCGATTCGGTTTCTTCCTTGGAATAAAAAAGTTCCAATACCGGTTTTGTGTTTTTTCCCACCGTAATGAGACCTTTACCACATTTGGTAAGGCGTCCTGTACTATTTCAACAGGCGATTTAATGATTATTTTACAAAATAAATAATGACAACAGGCTTTATCAGGTCCACTTATGGATGATCTCGGTTAAATACGTCAAACTTTTGATTTATGTTTTTGCAGCTTAAATAATGTAAATGGCTTCGAACACTCCAATAGGCAGAGGCGAATATATGTCAGTCTAGTGAGACATTGACACAGACTTGTACTTTCATTTCATAACGGATCGGCGCGACGTTAAAAAAATAACGTATCTGTTTTTTGTTGTGCTTTCGTGATAGAGTACTTAACTATTGACTGTGTCACCTGGCCTACTCTACTTTGATACATTACATTTCGCTTTTATTTATTTTGACGGGGAAAGGGGTTACTACATTCTTTTTGTTTCTTTTCTTTGCAGTTAAAGTCCGCACCCGCGTAGCGTTTACCTGGCATGGCTATGGATGATTTCAGTGGTACTCTGTGAATTGTGACGGTGATGGGATCATCGGTTAACGATTAGTGTTGTGCTAGTGTTAGTGATGTAACATTCTATGGAAGTGTTAGTGTGTACTCGGAATGTTTACGAAGCACGGCAAGACGCTTGAGCGGTGTTCTCACCCCTCTCATAGAAGCTGCAAGAAGAAAAAACAACCCCCGCACACACCCTGGAAATACTTGATGAATTGCCCACTCGTTAGAAAATGTTTTGGTACAGTATTTTTTATGATTTTATTTATTTTTTAATTTTATTTATTCCTATGTTTTAAATATACTCGAAAAAATATAAAAGTTAGATTGTTTATTCTCAGTTTTTTTTTGTTCAGAATTTACATAATTTGAAGATTTACGTAGCCTTGCTTCAAACTTTAAAGGTAACTTCACAAAATCCAGTTAAGTTGTGTATAAATTTTAATTGTTACTGATTTAAATAATACAGTACTATGACCGCGCGCCAATAACTAAAGGTGAACGCCTTGTGTGAAATCAACAATTTTATTGCGGCTGTTAGATTTTTTGCGCAGCTGTACGCTTTTTACGCCACTTTGTCCAAAACAGTTCTCAGAAGCTGAACTGAGTAATTTTAATTAATAAAAATCTTGAATAGCTTACAACCCGAAATATTATGAATCTTTCAAAAAAAGATAATGTATTTGATTATAAAAGAAATCTCATATTGGTCGATGTACGTTCCCGACCTTGCGACGGCATTCCTCGACGTCCCGATTAGTCGGCAGACTGATCGGGCGACTAGATACGCGAATGTATCATCAGTCAACATGGCATTATTGGTATTAATCGGCGGGAAGCAATTTATTCTATATAGCATAAACTCGTTGTTCGAGACTGGGCTCGTGGTAAATACTTAATACAAAATGTGGGATACTTTTTAAAATACACGTATATTTAGTAGTACTTAATATTGCGTTATCATAACATCTTTATGTATTGTAACGAATTTATTCAAATATTAACTGTAGGTTATTTATTATTAATCAACAATAAGTTCTCGTAAGTTTGCGGAAACTTATTAATGTATACTTATGTATGTACGTTTTTTAATTGTTGGTTAACAATTACTAAGTGCACTTAAAAAGATAAAGCTTAACAATTTTCCTTCAGTTGTGTGTCATAAATAAATCATTGGAGATAAAACAGTACAAGATCATAAAAAAGTTATATTGCATATTATATTTTAACAGTTTGAATAATAAGAAATATACGGGTCAAAATAACATAAGTTTCTCTTCAATGTAAAGTAAGGTTGCAACTACATATCAAGCACTTATAAGTACTTCGTAATAATAAAAGAATAAAAACATTTGTTTCTAAAGCCCCTTTGCTACGATCCGTTTACATATTAAGTTGCATCCTTACAAGGTAGACATTGTTTATTGTCTTCGCAAGTCTTTATACAATGACTGTTTCTTTAGGCATATTAAAGGTGAATTTCAGACAAATATTTTTGCCTTGATCAAAATCAAGAGCGACACGACAAGCGCGTCGAAAAACAACTTTTTGTACCGCCGAAATCGTGTAACCCATAAATGGAGCAAAATTGGTCACCCGGCGCAGATTCGGACTTGCCTTTAGGATGTTCAAAATTATTCGAAGATCAATAAAACGATTCAGAATGCCTTTGAAAGGGCTATCTACAAACTCTTTCTGTATTTTATTTTTGTAAATAAAATAACTATATTATGTAATCAACGATCTTGTTTTCCTTTTTTTAACTATGTTATTGTATAGTGCATTAAAGAGTTAAATAAATAAATAAATAAACTTCACTGAAGATAGTGACAGAAAAGCGCATTTAAAAATATTAAAATAGTGAATTATTACCACTTTATCTAGAATATTAAGGATCAAGCATTCGTTCGACTATATTCAGATAAGAGACTGAAAATGCAATAAAGTTTGGCAGCGATCAGCGACTTCCATTTCTAGCGTTTGTTCGACCTGTCCAGCGACTAGTTGAACGACTAGTTGAGCGGGTTTACTTGTTGCGCTTTGGCAATGTCAGGCACCGCGTCCATCTCGTGAGTGACGGTTGTTTCATTACGTTACATTAACCACAGACTCGACGAGCTGTAACTACTAGGTATGGGGGCACTGCTGATATTCGAGAGCGTTTTAACGAGATTTTAATGCTTTGACTTGCAAAATTTATTACCTCTGGCGCCAAGGAGTGGTTGTCTTCGGGGATTTACTACTTGTAATAATTTCCCGCGCCAAAGATTGCTTATGAGTTATGAGTGTGGTATGTAGTTTTTCACAACAATAGCTTTTGATCTTATAAAGTTTTGCAAACGTCTTTACGTAGTAAATTCAGGTCTTTATTGCACACTCTCCTAAATGTCGGTATTTTAAATTTCCTGGTGTAAAAGTAACGTAACTTTGTTTGAGATTGAAGTCTGTGGTTTTTCATTTCGTACGTCATAAGAATACAGTAATTACCAATCACGAACGCTTAATGAAAACTGGTGACGGTAATATAAAAGAGCGATTAGACCGAGCTCGGCGTGAAGCCATTATTTAACTATTACGGTGTTTCGAAAGAAATAATCTTATTGCAGCGCCCACGACTTTATTTAATTATACTCTTTTTGCTTTGGAAAACTTATAGCTGCAATAGTAATAGTGTCAATATTAAATAGTTTTTAAGCGAAAACATAAATCTAGCAAATACATAAGTGAAAGCGACGTTTATAATTTTACCAACGCATGGATAATCAAGGTATGATTAAACAATATCTTATGTTTTGATAAATAATTAATGCAAATCTACTATTTGAGGTTATGACGGGTTACACATTAAAACTTCCTAGATGAAAAGGTCAACTTCGAAAAGGTTTTAAAATGTTACTCTTACTTTTGCAAGTCGGCGACCTTTCGTAAAAAGTTTTATTTATCTGTTATTACATTCGCGTCGTGTACCTGGGGCAGGCAGGCCACGATTTTTCCTGGATGAATATATTAAGGATATTTAGTATGCGACTCTGTCGAGTCAGATTGCGTTACCTTGTCGCCTTGGGGGACGCACTGCATATTGCATAGGCTAGGACTGTATTATGGAACGGTCGTAAGATGTGATAATGAATTTGTATTTGTATAAGTGCTATTGCTTTTTCATTAAATGCTGTTAACTGCAATAATGTAAAGGGGAATAGAATGGTTTAAGAACGGAAACATACACAAAACTAATAACTTTTAAAAATTAAGATTATTAAATAAAATTGTTACAATTTTTTCTTCGTGCAATAACACACTATACAAATATTGAACTATTATATTTGTTGAGTACATTTTTATTTATTTTTATTCTTGTCATTCTTTTATTGTCGGTAAAGTTTCGCAGTGTCAGGTTTCTTTTTGTATAAATCCGCATAGAGTACAGTTGCAGTACCCTACAATTAGATAGACGTGCAAGAATGCGTTTGATGGTAAAGTTATTCATGAGCACAGTAATAAGTAATCCAATCCGAATATAACTTTCTCTTCAGACCCCAATAAACGTGATTAATGTCATATACTTTACACGACATAATTTAAATCGTATTACTTTATTAATAAACATTCATTATACACCCACGTCAGTTCATGAAAAAACTACGCGAGTAACTGTTCTTCTCATCAATCTAATCGGATTTAATTTATTATTCATACTGACGTAAAATCCTATCCACTTTGGACTAGGAGTTTGTAGGTAAATAGTGAAAATTCATAAATATTATGCAAATATTAATTCCCTGACGTTTTTTAATCAACCATATGTAGATTTAAAAAGGTACTTGAAATTTAAATGAAAAATTTGCATTTTACAGTTCATACTTTTTCTGAAATTATTCATTAATGAATTTCATTACTTTATTCATGGTTAATGGTTATTTCTCTATACTGAAAAATACAAACATCGAATTATATTATTAATTACATAAAATTTCAGTAAATGTATTAAGTTCGCAGCGTGCAATTACAATAAGAATATTTTGCATGTAAATCGGCATTTTTGAATGCAATCTCATGCATTCAGAATCATGTCACCGGATTCGATGCTGAATTATTTATGATCCATACGATATTCATGTCTGATATGAAATAACGTCGTATATCTAGATTGGTAAGACATTAAATTGAACAATTTGATTTCACATACTGTCTTTGTTAATTTTATATTCATCATTTATCAATACAAGAGCACTTTGATTTTACTATAAAATTAAATATAACAAAAAAACAAAAGTCTTCAAATTTTAAAATATTTATGCATAAATCAATTCACACATAAAATTTTATTAAGTTAAAATTATAAAAATATAATTATAAACCAGTTTAACTTTCAAAACATATTATAATATTTACAAGCTAAATATAGAATCTATTTTTAAAATTGCCAACTTAAAATAACCATGAGTAATATTTGAACAAATATAATGTAGACGTGAAATAATATTTTTCCATTATTGGACAAGAGAATCCCATAAATGTGTGTGATTATACATAAGGAAAAGATTATATAGCATAGGTAAAAAAATACAATTTTTTTCTACAAAATTTTCTATATTTGGAGTCATTATACACAAAGTACATTAAACAACAATTCAGTTACAATATTTTATACTAAATACGTTGATTTATCTGCAGGCCTGTAAAATTTGGCACACGATTATATTTTGACCGATATATTTTGATTATGGACTGATAGTACAGTAATAATTATATTTTGTTTAGATTTGTAGATTTATTATATATTAGCTATACCCAGCGATTTCACCCATGTATATCCCCGTGGTATAATATACTAAAATTCAAAATTTCATGCAAATCAGTTCAGTGCTTTAAGCGTGAACAAGCAACTGTCATACATAAATACTTTCGCATTTATAATATTCGTAAGAAATACTAAAGATTACTATTGTTTATTTATTTTTTTATTATATAAGTACGTTATAAAGTAAAGTAGGAAACTCAACGAACACTTAAAAGAAAGGTAAAAATGCGGCCTTACTGTTTAGAGCAATCTCCACCAGACCATAACCTAAAGTATTATTTAAGACTAGATTGTCACTACATTAAAAACATTCCTTGACATCCAAATAGAAATTGCGGTCACAATCATGGGCCCTAAATTAAATTGCATTTAAAATATGTTGTAGGTATAAAGCTCTCAAAAAGAGAGTAGCGAGCGTTACGTATAATATACATTTGAAATAATTACTTTTTATAGAAAGTACACAGGTGATGATAGAATGTATTATCTCCTTGATGGAAATGCATATTCAAATTACTATTAAAACACTATTTTAAAGTATTTACACTTTTGTTATATTACTTTATTACAGCTGGTTTCGATTATTCATCATCAAGCTAACTGGTGATAAATCTATACTAATATTATAAAGAGGAAACCTTTGTATTTTTGTATGTTTGTATTGAATAAGCTCAAAAACTACTGGACCGAGTTCAAAATTTCTTTTCCCATTTAGAGGGATTCTTCTGAATCCGTATAGGCTATATTTTATCCCGGAAAATACATAGTATATAATATTACGCTAAGGGAGCGAAGCCGCGCGGATCAGCTAGTATATGATATAAATGAATGATATGACGTAAGTAACAAAGATTTAAGTTTGGTAGCGCGCTGTCATCAATTACAATTTGTTCAATGTTGAACGTCCGTCCTATGTGCTCTGGCGAACCTTAATCGTACGGTTCTGGTGATTTTCGGGTACATTGTAGTTGAGAAAAGATTTCGGTTTATTGGAGTTTTGCGAAACGTGGGTAGAATTTTAAATACTAGTTTCATCTTAAAATGGTGACAGTAGGACAGTTGTTGAGGAAAGAAAATCTCAAAAAAATCTTCACATTACTGTCAAGGAAATGTTAAACGTTATCACTTACATTCCCAAAGTTAGGCTTGAGTATAAAAAAAAACCTTTTTTATGTGAAAGCTTGCAAGTGGAGTATCAGGCCCACCTGATGTTAACTGACTAACCGCAGCCCATGAACATGCACAACAGCTAGGTGCTTACAGAACGAACCACAGTGCAATACTGCTTCATGCCAATCTTCTGTTGGGGAGGTGGCACTTACACCGGTATGAGTTTCTCGTAATCGTGTAATGCTCGTCTTCCAATCCTTTAATTGCTGAAGATGTTATGCAGCAGAATTATCCTTTGTCGTCTCTTACGACACCCACGGATAGAAATGGGTTGGCGACAAGTGTAAACCCGTGTGGCGAAGCGTAAATCTAATTAAAAACTGATTAAATACACCTTTAATTGCGAAATTTTAGTAATGCGTATTGAAAAAACACGAGATGAACGTACAGCCATTTTATTACTCTCTTCATTTGTTCCTCAGTACCGAATTATTGGGAAATGAGAGTTATTTGATAGCCACAAGGAATATTTTAGTACCTAATTGGTTTCGCATAAAGTCTAGTCATGTTCGATAAAGCTTTGTTTGTTTGAACACATTGTTTTCGTACTGAGATTTCTTTTCTATCTGATATTGGTTTTGGTTTGCGCTGTTAAGGTATTATTCTAGGGGTAAATAAATCGTATTAAGATAAGAATATCTATTGACTGAGGATGAATTACAATTTATTAGATAACGAGAGATGAAAATTTTATTATTGAAAATATCAATTCGGTATCTATTGATCAATAAATATCGCTTCATACAGGTAGCCTATCGCGATACGAAATTTTAACGAAATCAGTTCTGTAGGTAGGTGTGGAAACCAAATATCCAGACATTCACATTTATAATATAAGTAAGATTCCATGCGTATTAAGGCGACTTAAATCAAGTTTATCTCAGTAATTTTTCAGGACCGCTGTGCTGATATTACCTACTCAGTAAAATAAATACGTCGGTGCCCTTTACAATGCAGCACGGTTGGATAAGCGTAGTTAATTTAATTTGTCCACGTTGCAACTGTGGCCAGTTGTGTGGACGAACAAAATAAATCAAAGAAACTAACTTATAAACCTAACAAATTATGTTTTTGCTATGTAGAATTACAGTCTGTCGTTTTTTTGTATCAGTATTTCAAATATCTATTGTAAAGCTTAGGAAGCACGTGCGAAAATTTCTATAAAGAATACATTTAAAAAGTACTCAAAACCAAGTAAAGTTTAAATGTTCAGATGCATCTAGAATGTTATGTAGTTTTAAGTTAAGTAGTAATTAGTTCCATCGATATTTTCTTATATTTAGAAATAGGTACAATGAGATTGTGAGTGTCATTTTATGATAAAAATCTCTATAATAAAAAAAATAAAAAAAGTAAAGTTTCAATGAGACTCTTAAAACAACTTGTGATCTGAATAAACTCAAATTTTAGTGACGCATTATAAAATATATTTTGCTCCAACTCCGCACATTTAACGCGCAAAGACAGAAGTAAATAAGTTGTTTGTAAATAAATTTCCTGTCGCAAATAACAGAACGCACAATAACTTATGTAAAAGATATAAAGCGAATCATTACGCTCAGGAAATGATGTACGGAAACTGTGACGCATCTAGAAATTTATAAACAATATCTTGTAATTGGCGGACGGTTTTATGACGTAGATAACAGCATGTTTGTTTACGTGAAATGTTGAATATTTTTAACAGAATAAGTATTTTTAATACGCACGAGCGTATTAAAAATACGTATTCAAAAATATCTAATTCTAAACACAAAATTATCATAGTATTTTGTTGTGTTTGTTTTAACGCGAATATTTTACATATTAAATTAAATACTTTTTAAAGGATATTAATTTATTATTTATACATTACTTTATTAAATAAATATAAACCGTGTTTAAAATCCTTTAAAAAGATTTTTTTTATACAAAATTATCAAACTAAAGAAATGCCTAAATTTTTATTTCATTTCTCCCGTGAGACTGATTGATTAAGATCAACTAAAGATTGAGTATGACTTCAGAATTTGCACGTTCGACTTTATAAAATTTAACACTTCTGAATCGCTATGTACATGTACTTTTAACTAGTTTAGTGTAAATATAACACTGCGTGTAAATTTGTCATATTTGTATTCTCCGTTTACAACTTTGATAGATTTGGTAAGTGTTAAGTAAATTTCTATAAGAGGACATAATATTAGGATTGTGTTTCCAAAGAATATATTCTATTTTTACTTTTCATTACAAACACGTGTATAATATTTGAAAATTGATTAAAAGAAAAAAGTGTATATAGTTAAGTTAAATATCTTTAGATATTTATATTTTGTTTCGTAATTGTTAATTTTCTCCGTCGATTAGTGTAATTGGTGTCAATCGTTTTAATTTATTCTAATTAATAAATAATTAAATAATATCAGTGAGACATAAACTGTCTTAAGATAGACCATGTAGGTTGGTACCGTAATATAATTTTATAGGAACAGCTATTAAAACGAGATGTTATTGCGAATGGTTACGAACATAGTTAGCAGTTTGCGTATGAATCAATATGCCTATAAAAGCCGTGACGTAAATATAAAGGTGATTGTATTGATCTATTCAAGATAAACAACTCGTAATATATTTACTGGCAATTTTTCAAATATATACCAAACTAAGAATAGAATTTGAGTATTAATACGGCCATCGACCTTTCAGTATAAATTATGTTTGTGTGTCAATCAAAGTAAATTATTATGCGTATATCGGTGCATACAGTAAATATCCGTTCAATAATGATTTTGTAGTGTTTTTCAAAGATTGTATTAGTGTACTGTTCAATTAAATCATTACTTAAGTTAATTTCACGCGTATTTAAAACAACTATTTATTTCACAAAACAAAAAACATTTTTCAATATAATTATAATTTTTAGTATTTTCATAATCATATTTTTTTATTTTAATTAGATGATTTTAATCAATCATTTTATAAAGTTAACTAACTGTTCCTGAGCTTAGCGTGTTCCAATAAACAAACAATAAAAGTCTTCAGATTAATTTTATAAATTTAGCTGTGCCCCGCGGTACCTCCCGCGAATATCTTTCATTCCCATTGGATTTCCGGGATTAAAACTATCCTTTTTTTCTTGAGTTTTAAACAATATCTACATAAAATTACGTCTCAAAATCAAATCGGTTCAGTGTTTTAGGCGTAAAGACGAACCAAACATGCAAATAGATAACTTTCGCATTTATAATATTAGTACTAGGATTTATTTAATGACCTAACTATTGCGTCTTAATTTAAATTATTCCTTCAATTACGTTTCCGAAAGCCTCAACACGTACTTTATTACATTGCGACAAGCGCAATAGACAATTGTAGGCGCACTCATTCATAATGAACTTCAATTAACCAGCCACAATCGAAATCCTACGGCGCAATTAATCAATGACAATTATTTTGTACACGCTTCCTACAAAGTTTTGTACTTTGTAAGAAGAGGCGGTAGGACATTATTTTCAACATATATAACGTTAACTATTTATTGTAGCAAAAAAAAAACTATTTAGTAACATCTATTTCATTTTTAATTACCTATTCAATGTCACTAAAACATTAGCGATAAAAAAGCTTATAAAGTCGTCATGTATGTCCCTCCATTCGTATGTTATAGCCACTTTATAACGAAACAATTAGTCCTTTACATTTGAAACTTAGTAGGTAGATGTATTATGTTCACCACTACACTTTTTTATAAAAATAAAATTATAAGGGGTGGATTTTTCTCACACATGGAACTGAAAATAAAAAAAACCGCAAACTATTATTTTGCTATGCATATAAATTAATACATCATATCGATCTCTCTCTTTAAAAAATGTTTAATCTATAAAATGGTCCTATGTAATAAGTAATGGTATAGATTACCATGACTTGTTTGCCATTTTCACTTGCTTGATGATTTATTTGATGCTCGGCTCGTGACCCGAAAGATTTTAATTTGAACACTTCGGTAACTGCGCAATTTATTTACATCTTGCTTTGATGAATAGATCGCGATGTGGGCGTAAATATTACGTTTACTTCAAAGAATGATAAATGGAATAATGCTTTCTAAGCTGATGTGAAACGATCATTTATTTTTCTCGCTATTTACCAATGTTCTTTATTATTTTTACCCGACTTTCCAAAAATGACGAGACTATGTCAATTAATTTTGATAATTAATATTTTACACAATAAACATAACAGAATTGTCGAGTTTTGCTACTGGTATAACAAACTATAAATATTTTGGAAAAGTTACAAATTCTAAACACGTGCGACCAAAGATGTGTGTGTGAATGTGGTACAACAATAGTGCAGTGCAAATGAGTGTATGATATCGATATGTAGTGTGCGTCGGCGTGTAGCGGCGTGGATGGAGACTACAAGGTAGCGCCCGTATGGGGCAAACGGCGAGTATGTGCCGCCTCCACGGATCATGTCTTCACCACAAAAAAAGTAAGTTTTTCTCCGATCCAATTAAACTTGAGACCCGCTTGTAATGTCTTTTCCTACAAATGCGTTGAGTTAAATTCTAAAAATGCTTTTAAAGATAGAAGGCATGTCCTAGAGATATTTTGTACAACTGAAAATTACACGAGCGCTTAAACCTCGGTTGTTTATATCAAAGGATAATATTGCAATATAATTTGGTTTGGTTGGTTATCAATGAGGAAAAGAAGTTAATTGAGCTCTCAGAAATGTTTCCAGACAGCGCATAACTTATCTTTTTAATTATTTTTTATTTATCTTACGAACAATTATGATAGCCTGATTTATCAACGTTTAAATGTAAATTAACGTGGGAGTATTTTATTTTAATCATATTTAAGGACAAAACTCGAGCAGATGGTAATGATTGCGAGTCGCGTGTAATAAGTCTGAGTGAATATTTGCAGATAAGTCTGAAGGTTACGACTTAAATGGCTTTATTTATCGAGTAATTTAATTTCATTGGACACTCACTTAAGTCGACCTATACACCTACAATAAAATAAATGGACAATTATTGTATCGCTTTATCGTTATTATCAATCTCACCCCTACGCTGTTAATAAAAATAAACTCTTTTAAATTGTTTATAATTGTAATTTGTCCACAACTTTTATAAATGTATTTTAAGAAATAATATTTACTATAGACATTTAAAAATTTAACCTCAATACGCCATAATTTTTTACAAGAAAGCTTGGCTATACAAAAGATTAAATTTTGCAAAATTGATGTTTTGTTGCAAGGAAGTAAAGAATTTGCGGTCGAGATTTGTAAGACGGATTTACACGAGCCGACCTTTTTCCTTGAATTTTTATTTCTCTATTGGGAATCGTACCTTAAACATCCCAAAGGTCTTGAAGGAATGGAACTTTCAATCTGAAGTGAAATGTAACTTGTTAAACAAAGGAAAAGTTTTGTAGTACATTTTGTCACATATTATCACACTTATTTGTTCGTAGATTTTATCATAATTTAATGTATATTATATGCGAAGCAATTATTTGAAAGTATTATGTAAAGATTAGAATATAATTGGCAATCATTACTCGGTCATAAATTAAACTTATCTTGTACCGTATTTCACTGTACACGTGTAAGAAAACGTTCACAATCTAATGTTGTACGTGATTTTAAACCAATGTTTTCTTTAAAGGAAACTCGAAGATTTCTTCTTGAACAACTTCTATCTAAACATAATATTATATTTTGACGTTAAACGGTATAGATAGCGACTAATATAGTATATTATGATATCAAATTATAAATATTTTTTTATCTTATTACTTAAATTTTGTAAGTACTAATATGCTTAATAATAATCATGAATAATATAATTGTATGATAATCATTTAAAATCTTATTATAAACTTTATGTAAATGCTCTCGGCAACAGTTAAGAGGTAATTTTAAGCCTTACAACATACAGTTTTTCGTTTGAATACAAAATTTTCGCAAAAAACAATTAAGTCATACTTTACATAAATAATTAACTATTTTTGGCGTGTATATCTAACATACTGGCCCCTATTTTTATTTTCACCGCGTTTCTATTCAGCCGTCCGAGTAAGCGAAAAATCCGTTTTCACTCAACAGATTAAAAATGTATGGCGACCTTGATAAGCTGTATACACAACAACGATTTGCGCTCGTCCAGTGAAGTAGTAAAATTAATTAATTCTCCGCCTCGCGCCTGCTGTATAATTTAGTGTAATTAAAACTACTCTGGCGGAATTTCTGAAGAGAAAAAGTAATCATTGATTTTGCTGTGAGTACGAACTGCTGTTTAAACATAACAATTCTACTGTTTAGAGATTCATTCATTTTTAAAGTGAATTTTATGTATTTAAAGATTAAATTTAATCATATAATCTTTGTTGAAGATTCGATAAACGGATTAAGAGGAAACTTTGGAAATACATTTTGAGGTTGTGTTTAGGCAGATTGAAATGCAAATTAAACTAAATGTGTTTGTCTAAAGGTTTTATGAAATTTTACTTCTGTTTCGTTTGCTTAAGTTAGCTCTTTATCCAATTTTTTTACGAGAAAAAAAACAAATTTAGAGTAGCTTGTAGACTCTGTTAATAAGGATTATTAATGAATATATTGTTTTCAAGAAAACAATAACAGAACAAATATATATATATATTTCAATTTAATTATAAGTGTGATTTAATTAGTAAATAATTAATTTTTACTTTTCCTTTTATCAAATAAATGTTTTAACTTTTAGTTTTCAGTAAGCATACGTGGAAAATTGTTTGTATATGTATGTGGAAAAGTGTTATAAGAATACAAACCCTCAAAATGGAAGCTAGGGTTAAAATAACAATATTTTCCCAAAATTTAAGACTAAAATTGGCGTTATTCATTTTATTTTAGCATGAAAAACAATTTCAGAAAATGCCAAAGTGCGTCGTTTTTCCAGCTATAATTGTAACATATTGTTGAACAAGTTTTCGCAATGATTCAATTATTTTTTTATTTATTCATGAAAGTAATAGATCTGTTTGTTGTTTTTGTAATGGACTGTGCTATTATGGACTTCGTTCATATGTAATCAATGACATATATTAATTTAACAACAATGGAATGAGTATTACACGGATATTATTACAATTTTATTATTTTGTTTACTTATTGGGTCTTATCATTGCGGAAATAACTAACCTTCCTCATATAATGCGGTTTCAGTTGTAAAACCGATTAAGATAACGGCTGTCATAAAACCTTTGTGTGAAAATCACCCGATTGGACAACCGTATCGTAACGGAATGCCTCATTTCCTATTTTCGTATAAAAATGCAAGTGTCATAAAATGTTTATTGTACTTTTAAAGTGTATTGAAAATTTAATAAAAAATTCTAACTAAATTTTTAAATGTCACAACAAAAAACAATTTCGTTTTTCTCGTTGGAAGTTTCATTTCAATATTAAGAATACATTTTTATATATATGTCAAAGCAAAAATTGTGGAAATTTTAAAATAACTTTAAAGTTACTCGAGCGCATCAGAATATCATATGGGGACAAACCTTGTACACTGTAATGTACCCCTACCACGTACGAAGGTTTAATTTAGGGGCAGTGCATTGACGGTAGTCTATACAAAGTTTATGGTTATAGTTTTAGTTACATGTCCCCATGAAAATCGTACAGATAAGTTAAAGTTTTAGGTCTCAGACGGCAAAAGGACCCGTATAACACTAAACACTAAACTACGAACTATACAACTCAAATGGGCGATTGTTTAACGCTTTATCACAGAGAAACATCTCATTAGAGAGAAGTTAATTGAATTAGTAGGGCCGCGTAAGATAGTCGGGGTGTGGATAAAATACACCCCGATAGTAATTTAAACTTTGTTTACAAATTATTGTTTGTGGCTGTTCAATTAAATACGATTCTGGTTAATCGCTCCGGTGAACCCGAATTGATTCCATTTCAATTACTTTCGGACATATTAGTGGGATTACATTCAAGGACAGATACATTTATTTTTTCAAAGAGTCATGGTCTATAATTTATGTTTTGTGTTCTATAAGGAATTAATTCTCTTTCTATCCGAAAATCGTCTCTGAATTTGTACAGAAACAAAAATGTTAAATAAATTGATGACAGCTTTATGATACTCTATTTCTCCTAATAGTATATAACTTAATATTAAATCTTATAAAAATATTATGATTTTCATTCACTACAAAGGAAAAAGTATAGACAACCGCGCTGCGGTATAAAATTAATTTCCTTTTAAATATTGAACAGGGTTTTATAGCGAATAAAAAAGTTTTATAGGATCGTAATATATTCGCGTATTGGTTTATCGATGATGCTGTTTTCGATTTATGTTCACAAGTTACGCTAAAATGCATATCACATGAATCCGAATTAATCGTTTAATTTGTAGTAACGCTATTTCGTAATGCGGATTTTAGTTCAGGAATCAATACTTAACTCAAATATAAACTATTTGTAGGTATTCAATATACAATACTCATAATATATTATTTTTCCACGAAATGAACGAAAAAAACATATCTACCTACATGTACAAATAATATACTCGGAAAATTACAAAATAATTTTCATAAAAAAGTATACACAAGTAGGTGTAATAAATAGTGATATATCACAAAAACATCTAAATAAAATTTGAATTTTTGAATAATTGTCTCAATAACCCGAGCGATTTATGAAATTGTATGAGATATGTGAAAACTTTCATGACTAACGGGACGTAACGTATAAAACTGATATTATGGAAATACCATGTGTGCGAGATTAAATTTTCCTCAAAGAGTCTTGACTTTGTAAAATATAATAAGTTGTAAGTATAACTTTTTTATTAAATTAGTTGCATAACTCGAAAATTTAGAAAATGTCATCAATACGCATGTAAAAGCCTCGTAACCTATTTTTGTCTTCAGTAATGTATAATTTAAAAAATGTCTTAGAACGTCTTTAATATAAATAGCATTTACAATTATTATATTCATATAAATCATCCCAAAAAGTGGAATTTATCCTCTCTAAAAACACGTCCAGACGTTTTCTACGAATATTGAGACAATGAATAGAAAAACGTTAATAGATAATTCAGCAGTAGTCTCAGTTTATAAACATAGATACTTAATCTTAGTTCTCACAACACTAGACGAAAATAGTAAGAAACAAAAATATGAGTTTAATGTGATAAAAAATTCGCTTAAGGTTTTTCATTCAAGAATAGCACACAGAAAACTCAAATCCGTGATTCAATGGTGATGAATTACGGTGGAATTTGGACCAGAAACCAATCTCTAGTTTCTATTAATGTTTATAATGACTCGACATGAATGCGATGCTAGCGAATTCCTAATTCCCCATTCCCAACCTACTTCTGTGATTGCCGAAAATAGCGCATGTCAGTTCGTTTGAAACTTTGAACTATTTTCCATGGAATTTGATCCGTTGTTCATATTAACTCGACCGTTGGTTATGTTGGCCAATGTTAACAGTGACTAGCGAACTGAACAAGATATATTATATCATAGTGTACAAGTGCGCATAAATTCCATACATTGTGCTATTTCCTTACTCATAATCTAATAAGAGAGAAATCTGTCATGATCGGAAAGAGATCAAGCCCAATACTTTATACCGTCGTTTTTATTATTCGCTATTTATTTAGAAACTTTTATAACAGAGTACATGACAGTCTCATTGTACCTAAAACTACTTTAAAGTCTCTTGAGACATGAGATTATTTGTTTGAAAATACTCTAAATAGAAACCCCGTGCGCCCAAACTTGATACTACCTATAGTTAAAAATGCTTCTACTAGACTTAAGAAATAGTCGAATTCGAGTTACTGATTTGTTGTTGAGTTGTTACGGCTACGTCAATGGGTGGGCGAGATGGTCCAGTGGAATCATAAAAGCAATTTACGTCGGGAGAGAACGGGGTACTGGCGAACTTGTACAATTCCGCTATGGAATTTTTCCCGCAATTTTACAAATAGGACACATTCGCTAAATGCAAATTAAGTTTGGACAATGTTTGAGTTCAAGTCGTGGGTCGTTGTAGAATCAATCCTATTTATTATAATTGTGGAAGTTTGGATGTTTATGAGTCAATCACGTCGCAATGAAGTTTCCAATACAGATGAGCTAATAGCTGGATACTTTTATTGATGTCTAGGATCATGAATAAATGCGAGCGAAGCCGCAGGCAGGAGCTCCTGGTTGTAGTATAGTAGCTACTAGTCAATAAATTGGTCTTTCTTTTTTATTTATACAAATATCCTACTCATCCTACTAATATTATAAATGCGATTGTGAGGATGTATGTATGTATCATTGTTACTCTAAAGCTACTGAACCGATTATGATGAAACTTGGTATACATATAGGTAAGGGTTCCGAAACATATACGCTACCTTTAATACCGGAGTTACAATGGTATCAGAAGTTACGTGGGCAAAACCGCGAGGCGCGGCTAATTGAATAAATATCTATTATCGATGTAGAATAGTTTCATCCGAAGCACGCACACGGTATGGAAATGTATGTTTGTATTCATGTAGCTATAAATACATCTATTATGCTACATTTAGGAATTCTGTGGAGATACGTGTAACTATGCAAATAAATTATAAGCGGTAGTAATTGCCATCTCAAATAAAAAACTAATTGTGAAATGATTATTGATACGTTATTATTTGAAAAATAATTGCAATAGTAGTATGTAACGCATTTTAAAACAACGCTGATACTATGTAGGCTCAACAATTTTCGAGTTATAGTCAAAATGCCTTAAGTCGGGTACTTACGGCGACGTGTGGTTAGAATACCTGTATCGCCTCATTCCTATTCCATTCCACAATTATTCTAAAAACACAGCCTTTTATTCTAGTTTTAGAGGTATTGTAAATATTTGTGTTATGATGGTAAATGCAGAAAATTTTCGTAGTCTTAAATCCTTTCATGCGTATACAGCTTAACTCAAAATAGTTAGTTCAAAGTTTACCCGGTAGCGAATTTCCATTTTTCCTCTTTCATTACTCGTTCTTTTCAGAAACTCGAACGCCGGCAAAAAAGGGAAGGCATTAAAGAAAAAGTGGTAAATAAAGCATAAAAATACATTCTATATATAGAGGTTGGTAGCTGAGGCTCCTCTTTGATCCTACAAAAACACTTTAGTAAATGTTTCGATTTACTTTGTAAAAATGGAAGTGTTAGAAATGGGAAAGGAAACGTTCTGTCGGTTAATAAATCTTAGTAATATTTATTTTATTTCCAATATTGAATGTATTTTAAGGGTTAAGGTTTTGAAATCCGCAATGATTCAAGGGGTAGTATATCTTCATTTTAGTTCTGAAAAAATACTGAATAAGTTTTTGTTTGTGTAAGTATGCATTTTTTGCTTTCATATAAATGCAAGAAAAGCGATCCTAACGGCGTTGATTTATATACAATACCCTGATATCAATATCCTACTGACGTTGAAATATGCATTGTTAACCCTATCCTCATGAAAATTATAAAAGAACAAAAGGGGTGTTTTTGCACGAGCATTCTTTTATTTCGAATACACGTGTAACCCAAATGAAGGACGCGTCCGATCATTAAAGGAGCAAATTAAGTTTATTGTATGACGTCATATGAAAAATTCAGAATATTTTATTACTGAATAAATAAAAAAAACGGTCAAGTGCGATTTACATGACGGAAATAAAAGAAAGACGTTATGTAGTGTTTAATATTGTTGACAATAGATGGCGCTATATCAAAAACGGCAATAAGTAATCACTACATAGTATAAAACAAAGTCGCTTTTTCTGTCATGTGTCATGTTGTATGTCCCTATGAACGCTCAAATCTTTAAAACTACGCAACGGATTTTGATGCGGTTTTTTTTAATAGATAGAGTAACTCATGAGGAAGGTTTTTATCAGCATTGCACCCGTGCGAAGCCGGGGCGGGTCGCTAGTGTTTGATACATGGGGGCCCCGTTACATATTACAGCGACAAATGCAAATTATCTGTTGTTTTTCTTCTGTCAACTGAACTGAACGGTGACAGAATCACAGACCTACGGACAATTGTATAGACAAATAGACAGTCGGAGGATGGATGGAATTCGCACAACGTAGTTTAAGCAATCGGGTCCCACGTTTCCCGTTGCGTACGGTACCCTAAAACAGTGCCAAAAGGCATATGCTACATGATAATGACATTTACATAGCAATTTGATGTATAATTCATTCGCATATCTAATGCCTGCCTTAACATTTTTGATTTTGATTTTGGAACGCATTCAAATAAATTTAGTAAACAGACGCTTTCTAATCCATAAAAAGTAACGAACAAACCTAGTAAAATATAAATAATTTGTAAATGAAATCCCATTTCCATAAGCCGACGCTATATTCAGCGCTGAATCAATTTATGATCCCGGTTAATCTCCTAACGTATTGTTATAAATATTTCAGACGGGATTATTCGCCATTGTATTAATATTTGCTTTACATAGTAATTTTGGCCTTATATCAGCTTAACTGTACACGTCGAATGTAATTAATTAGTCTATTTTGGTTTATTTCTCGTTCACTTCTACGTTTATTTTGGTAATTGTAGCTAATTTTATTTTAAAAGAAGGCTTACGAAGTGACAGTTAAGGAAAACGCGATAAACTAATTATGATCTTTAATCCGAATTAAATTTTAATTCTAAATGATTTTCTCCGAAGTTTTATTTTTTTATTTATGTAGATAGATGGATCACGATCTGCAATGTAGATGTTACTTACCTTCAGGAAGACACAGACTGAAGAAATAAATTACAGAAAAAAGCAAATATTTATTTAAAAAAAATATATTTAATAGGAAAGTAAACTTAACCAATATCATTTAAAATAAACAGCCGTTTTCATAGCGCATACGCGGACTCCAATAGCAATTTGCATAACGCTGGACACTTCGGAAATAGTTACAACTCTTGACATTTTAAACGTTGAAAATTCCATTGACTTTTAATTTTGTTTTAATTGAGTTAACTACGTCGCATCGGCGTCGGGGGGATTCCCTCACGATGTAGTTGATTAAAAAAAAATGTATGCCAAAGATGAAAAAAAAAATATGACAAGATTTCAGCTGGCCCCAAACACCTCCCCAAAAAATGATACTACATTGATGTCCGACTGTCTGTCTATTTATCTATGCTCTGGGACGATTCATTTCGATGAAAATTATAAAGTCTGGAAGTCTGTTACTTTTCTTGTTAATTTATTAAAAAACTGTATAAACTTACGTCACGTAAGTGATAAATAATGAATTCATAATGACTAGTAACAATTCATAAAAACACGTCATACATATTTTTCACAACGAGAAACAAAATACTTCACTACATTCATCGCGTTAAAAGTATGCTTGTGAAGGAAAAACGAGTCATCAAATTAATATTTTCATGGAAACGCGTACTCCAAATTTGCAGATAAAACAACGGCTCCTTCAATTTCAATTAGAGGAAAGTCAACTGGCATTGTTAGTGGTTTAATTAACATTTCTATAGTAACACACGATCAGATAAACATGGCGTGTCTGAGGCAATTAGGAGATATTACTGTAGTCTACCTATTTGAATTAATGTCCATTTTACTTGTAGTGCTCGGAAAACTACGATAACTATTGTAAAAAGTTAAGTAAATAGTCTATGTTTTTGTTCTTTATATGCAACTTTTCAAATATTATATACTTATGCTTAAATTTATTTCTGTTTGTCAATTTTTCATTGCCTGTTCTAAAAATATAGTCTAAAGAATGTCATGCCATATTGTGGTTTTTGGAAATATGATGCAATAGTTTCGCACCGCGGTTTCTCCTGCGTAACTTTTGATTCCATGCCAAGTCTGGGATTAAAAGTATATATGTTATTCTAAAACCTTACCTATATGTATACCAAGTTTCATTATAATCGAATCATTAGTTTTTTATCATTATTTCGATTTAAGCTTAGTTTTACACAAAAAAGTATTTATTCAGTAGTCAGCATTCAATATAAAATATTTTATCAAAAAGTATTCCCTTGTAAGATAAAAAATTATACCAATAAAAAAGCATTTGTTTTGACATGACCGCTGTCACAGCCTATGTTGATAAATGTCCTTATTAGTGGGAGAAAATCTACACAAGACAAATTACTTTAGAAATAATGGTTTGGCGATGTTGCGGCTGTAATATATGGAGGGGTAAGGAGGAAACAAGCTTTTGCTTTTTCCTCTTTTTTCTATAGTAAAAACTAGTAACAGTACATTCATTGTTCATGTTAAACCAAAAGGACGCACATTTAACACAACGCCATCTAGTGTCAAACTAAGCAAAGCTTGTACTATGGTTAACTAGATAACTGATAGACATACTTAAATATACTTTTTTGTATATACATACTATAGATAAATTAATACCCAGACAGTAGAAAATTACAATGTTCATTCTTTCTATCATACTTTTCGATCGAACCTACACCCTCCGGCGCAATAGATCATTTCTGTAGCCACTGCGCCAATCGGGTCGTCAACTTCAAATGAATCCTCTGCATATAATTAACAAAATCTAAAATACACATACATTTCCTGATTTCTTTTTACTGCGCAAGTACAATTTTAAATACTTTAAAATTAGTTTTCTCGCAACCTAGCTTGTTTCGAAAAGAATACTAATTAACAAAATCAATAAAAAATCCATTTTGTTTAAAAACGGTTTATACTCGAGTCCATAAGATACTGGTTATGCTAAAATGTTGTGAGGTATCGATTTTGATGCTCCAGTATCGTAAAAACACCAGTTCCATACGGTTTTTTAAATTTTAAGCCTGTAAGGGTTTATGCTTCAGTACAGTGATATCTAATACATGAATAACGCGCAACCAGAGAAATGAACATTAAAAAAATAATATGTCCCAATTTGAAAAACTCGCGTTTGGAACGTCAGGTAAAAAGGAAAAAAAATACATACAATTTATAAAATTTATTTCCTTATTAATTATAATGAACAAGTTTCAATTATTTTGTTAACATCATAACGGTGTATTTATAATTTTTCCGGTGTCGTGTTGCCTTTAAGATGATTACAAATATTTCAATAAAAGCCAACTGTTTTTATTATTACATCTTTTTTAAATAATCAGATAAAAACTTTTTGGTTTGACCTCCTCAAAAGGTTTTATTTTATCTGAGCGTCGACATTTATAATCTATGCTTTCATCAGATATTGACAATTCCAACCTTTTTAGACTACCTTCTTGTCTTTTATTTTGTTTAGTCCCAATGAATTTTAATTTTATTTTACTTATCACGTGCCGGCCACCAGTTCGTTCGTAAATTGCAGTTATATAATAATTTTAAGTTAAAACCATAATATTTTGTACCACGTATATATATATTGTGTGATTGATTTTGTTCAATTTTTATCTCATGATGAATATGTTTAGAATTTCATACAGCACTCGACCTTTTGGTAAGAAACTTTTTATAATTCCAATAGCTAATATTCAATACTGTAATAAATTCAATCCAGATTTATAATCGTTAAAAACATATAGACAATTAATATTTAATTGCGCATTTATTTCAAATCATAGTGTGACGTTTCAATTAGTGAATACAAGAAGTTGTTTTTCAAAACCTTGTTTTTTCTTTTCCGTGTTCAAAACATTTAAACAAATATTCTTAGCAAAATTAATGTTCGTGTATTAAGCATTAAATTCTTGTTTCGGGTATAGGAATAACGATTTTCTTAATATTATCTACGACAAAAAGGAGCAATGATAACATAATTATTGTTATTGTAACAATAGTTTGAGTAAATAGTAATTTTATTTGATTTTAATGGTGATTTAAAAAAAAATATGTGCAATTTTCCAATCGTTCAATTCATTGTTTACAAACAAATGTATTTTAGCAGCCAATTAAATATTATTTAATTACAATCCGTCAAATACTACGCTTAAATAATTGTTACTGCGAGTGGCGTGCTGGGTTTCCATTCTGTTCCTCCCCTTCTTTTCTTTCGTAATCCCTGATTCAATTTTTCATACAGTGGGTAAGGCACCAGTAAGACCCTATTTTTGCAGGTGTCCATGGGCTGGCGTCCTCCGTTTGCCTGCATTAACATAACACACACTGTATAGACTATAGACGTAATACTAAACTATGTTTCCTTTGTTCCAGGTCTACAGCTGCGGAGTATCGAGGAGCCGCCAGGTGGCGCGGGCGGCGGCATGCCCGCGCCCACCTGCTACGACGCCGAATGTGCCCGCACTGAAGCCTGGCTCGATGAGAACCAGGAGTTCGTACACGACTACTTTTTAAGGTAAACATACAACTGCTACTATATTTTAAGTGAGACATTACATCACATAATTTTAGGAGACCACAGTCCTCCATGTACATTTGTATCTCAAGTGGGTGCTTTGCCTGAAAGAGTGGAAAGAGTTAATGCAAATATAAATAAAAACTGTAATAGGGCAACAAGTGGATCACTATATTGTGAGATCGAAGCGAAACTCGAAACTTCCTAAAGCGAATTTTTTTAAGATCTAAATATAATTTCTTTTATATAACGCTTTAATCTCCATCTTAGATCGGCAAAATAATATCTGCTCTTCTCAGCTATTTGTACAATAAAAATACATAACTTAAAAATAAACCAAACAGACATTAGGTAGACATATAAGTGAATTCTTTTGAAAAGTAAACGTCGTATACTAGAAAGGTAGAAACGACATTTTAATTAAAATCAATAAAAGCTTATTCAACAAGAAGTTGAACATCTTCGTGGCTGTTGATTTACACTGAAGTTGAATTTATCTTTTCATCTTGCAAAAGTAAAACCTTTAACGAATGTCAGAGTTGATGTTCCTCACCGCGCAGTGAAAGCACGGAACAAACTTAGTTCTATCTCGCGTTAAATACAATTTACCTCCGAGTTGCCTTTGATGAATGAGCTAGAAGTTATAAGATTATGTTGCGAACAAAGTTGCCCTTCAAAATAATTTTGTAGGGCAATGACTTGAATGTAAGTTAGTTGCTATGAGAGGTCGGGGTTTTTAACGAGAACGGTTTTTTTCATTTATATTTGTAAACATGTAGATAATCCAAAAAAGTCAACATTTATAAAGTGCACATTCTGCTACCTATATTTTAGTTACTGTTACATATAAAATGAAAACATATGCCGTTCAATAATGGAGAAGGGTGCCCACTGCCCATTATGGTCTTTCAATGAAATAATTTCTAAGATAATAAATAGAACCACTTTTACTTTACCATCTTTGTATTTTGTTACAATATTACTGTTACATGTTATAAGTTTCTAAATCTTCAATTAATTACGATTACGTCTCTTCACTCAATCACTAAATATTATTAATTTATCATTATTTTTAATAATTTTTAAACTAAACTTATTAATTATTTCAAATACAAAAGGATATATTGCACAATGGGCACAAAACGAAATGACGGTTTCAGAGAACAGACATGCGATCAGCCCTCAATAATTAATTCTCAATGATTACAATACAAAGATAACTAAGACACAACACTCTCGCGCAGTCGCCCGACCGAGTCTCCCTTGGTTCTAAGCAGGAACCATTTGCATTCTCTTGTACTGTTCGATGATGTCATGCTGGTCCATGCCGATATATATTAGAAGATCAAAGCTAATTTGAGCTTAAAAATATGCATATATATGGCCTCATTTACTTAACCGCTAAGGACTTGTTGGAATTCGACTCAAATAGGCCACACCCATGTTCTTCGGCGACAATGAACTTATAAAACATAAAGAGGCTATAATTATATTCGACAAACAAATTTAAACAATAAAATGTTATTAAACGAGCAACCATAATACTACACAAATTAATATTTAATTCTTATTACGTATGTGTATCCTTTATATAAAAACAGAACAGAAGCGGTTGCACCTCGGTAGTGTTGAACGATTGTGTTGGCTTCGAAACATAAGCTTGTGCGCGCGTAAATTAGAAAAATACAGCAATGTATGTGATTCGCGGGCGCTCTGAGGCGCACATTATATCTTTTCTCTCATTATCTTAATTACCCAAAATAACCCTACACACGACACATAAGTGTCTAGGGTTATTTTGAGTACTTTAATTCTCAACAAAATAAAGTGTATTAAATAAATATATTGTTAACGGGAAGAAAGCGTCTGCCCTATCTGTGTCGCTAAATTCACATTTATCAGTTAACCTGGAGGATATTACTTTAATGCTTTGTGTGTTTGTGGCTGTATTTTACTTAACTGTATAGTTTTTAAATGTGTGTGCAATTAAGTTTATTAAACGAAAAAATAAAAACGTTTGAGGAGCATATTTCTAATTGCATTGGTTGAAAACAATTAAAACGAATAAGTTTTCACGAAATTGGCTTCGCGTACCAACGTGAGCTCTTTACCATAAACTTTTCTTGCATATTGAGTTAACTTGTCGCTAGTTAGCCTCAAACTTCGGTAATTTCATTATGAAGCTTTGTTTTAACTTCCTGGACGGTATGCTGTCTAATTAATATTTTAGCGAAATTTTGCTTTCTTAATTTTTATTCATTGCCCTCTTGTATTATGTACCAAATAAACCGTATTGTGTGAGTATAAACTTCCAAAATATAAGGGGGAATTAATATTGAACATTTTTAAATTTAAATTAATGAACTGG
The DNA here is from genome assembly GCA_001586405.1 of Phoebis sennae. Classification (NCBI taxonomy): domain Eukaryota; kingdom Metazoa; phylum Arthropoda; class Insecta; order Lepidoptera; family Pieridae; genus Phoebis; species Phoebis sennae. The sequence goes on from LQNK01000115.1 coordinate 104,585, forward strand.
TTAATTAAAACATGTTTTTTATAATTTATATGAATATTTTTATAATTGTGGATTCTTTTAATCATTATTTGCCAAAAAACTGGCGAATTGTGCTGAGCATTATATTATATTCAACAATTCGTATACCACTAATCTAGAAAATAAATATATTTCACTATATTACTCCCCGTCAATTAATCCACCAAGAATTGAGTCTAGGAGCATTTTAATTATGCTAAGGCAAATAAATACTTGTATCTATAGTATAAGCTTGGGTGGCATGGTAATACTACGTTTTCGGTATTCTCTTCGTAAACAATGTACATCTTTTGTCTCTTGTACACGAAGTTCCATTATAGTCAAGTCTGGAAAAATTTCCCTTTAAAAGCACAATTTACAATACATTCCGTTGCGTCACTCAGTTTGTAGACAAAGAATGTAATAAGGAAGTTGTATGAATTAACTTTACAAGCGATCATTACGAGGCAATCTCATAGTGTCCAATAAAGCTAGCGGCGGACACTGCTTACGGGCAGAATAATACTGAATAAGTCAGTTTTATACTGCAGCATTTCATAGCTTTTATATTGTCGCTTAACGATACTTGTAGCATGAAAATGTTTAAGCAACATTGTTGTTCTTTATTTGAACTGACCAGTCGCAGCACAGTTTTATTACTATTGGTTTAACGTTATAGAAGATCAGTTGCATGTATATTTTGTTCGAAATTTTAGATAAGTTTTACGAAAGCAGATTCATTAAACGTAGATTTTAGGTCTTTTTTAATTTACCAAAAATGCTTAGTATCTACTGCAATTTTAAATCCTTAAATAAAAATGTATTGTTAAGATCGTAAAAGGTATGTAATAAGAAATTCACCACCTTATTTTCACTGAAGTCTTCATTAACTTAGAGCACAAGGAGGTGGGAACATTTATATTATAATTTTATGGACTTTGAAGTACCGCACCGTTGGCTTTGTAGATGAACTTCCTAGGTTCAAAGGGCAAAGGACGAAGCTTTCCTTTTTTGACGTTTTGAGTGCAAAAATCAACGTCTGATATTACTATGTATATGTATAAAACTATTAAAATATATGAATTTATGTTGTTGCACGCATGAATCCTTCTACATAATAAAGAAAAATAGTTATTGGCAAGTGGCAACTAAGAAACATATGAGGAAAGATTTTATTGCATTCACTATATGGTACAGTCATATTATGTGATATTGGAAGATTACTTAATTAATTAACGGACAAACTCGCTAATATTATAATACCAAAAATTTAAAACAAGTTCGACATTGGGGCCTTCAAGAGACGAGCGTATATGTCCATTAAAGGCCGACAAAGCACCTGCGACACTCCTGGTGTTTCAGGTGTATGAACACCGGTGATCACTTAACATCAGGTGACCCACTTGCTCCTTTGCTTGCTCTGCCATAAAACAAATTAAGTAAGTGTTGGTTGTTGACAGGAAAGCGCCGAGACAAGTGGTGGACGCTTGGCTGGTGTCGCACGCCACGCCGCCGAGCGCAGAGCTCGCTTCGCCGTCCCGGGCCGGCTCCGGTTCTGGCGCCACCACACCAGTCAGGTAAGCCTCAAATATTAAATACAATAGTTTTACGGCCGTTTTCAATATAGTATAATGTTGTGTTTGTTTTAACGCAAGTACTTTCCATTTTAAATAAAATACTTTTTAAAGAATATATATAAAAATTGGTTGCATTGGAACCAATTTTCCAAATACCATCTTCGGGGAAATAAATGGAGGTAGACACACAATTTTTGAAACACTCATGAAGACAACTGCCATCTCAGTCTCCCGTGACCACGCTCGCTGTAAAGTGCTGGAAACGTCGGGTTAAATAATAATGTATAATAATTAATAAACCGCGTTTAAAATCCTTTTTCAATATTCTATCTATCCCTTGTTTTGCTTACTAAAGTCAGGCAAATCTATCTATTTGCACTTACTTTGTTTTCAATACGCTGTCGACCGATAGCTTTTGCTATGAATTTTGACAATCAAATGTCATCTAATCTGAGATTACAATCTATCCATAATCTGTGATACAAATGAATGTTTCAAAAATTGTGTGTCTGCCTTCACTTATTTCCCCGAAGATGGAATTTGGAAAATTGGCATAAACACAAGAAACTATTGAGCTTCAAAGATATAAGAAACATAGCTAAAATCATATCTAGATTAATATTATTAAGAGAAAAGTTTTGTTTGATTGTTGTAATGAAGGCTCAAAAAGTACTGGACCGATTTTCAAAATTCTTTCACCATTCGAAAGCTAGATTATCCACGAGTGAATGGAGCGAAGCCGCGCGGATCAGCTAGTACTTTATAATCTGGAAAAAAATTGTTTGTCTTTGTTTGTTTGTTTTGTTTGTTACGGTAACAGTGATACTATGATAATATTAAGAGTATTTTTAAATCGATATTTTTTTCAATTTTTATTCTGATTTAATCGACGTTTAAACAAAAGTGTGCCCATACAAAAATGTATTGACATTATTTTTACCAAGTTAAGAACGAAGATTTTCTTTTGAATTTTAATACATTCATTTCCTGGGAGCAACATGTTTTCGCTCTCATACCAATAATTTCTTTATTATGCATGGGCTACACAATCCTCGAAATTTCATATCTTACACAGATCGTTCTAAGAAGTTTTTCCAACGAGTTTCCAGTGTATTCCCAGCTCAATAGTTTGAGCTTTCCAAAAGCAATCTAAATCCAGCCCGAAGCAGTTTGTAATAAGCATTCGTGTAATCACAACGTTTATTTACTCATAAAACAGATCCGGTCTTTACTTTGTTGACAATTTAGTACTTACTTAAATAATAACCTTTGTCAGTCGCACGATTTTTATTTGCTCATGATAACAGTTAAATGTATATTTGAGATAGATTAGATTGCGTGATATGTAATAAATTATTAATTTGTTCTCACTGAGGCGTTCCATGCAACATCGGCTTCGCTGAGTTTTATTTGTACCAAAATTATTTTCGAACGCATTGAGTAATTGGATAGTATAGTGCGTATTACAAAAAAATGTGGGTTCCATATACACGACATAAAAAATGATAATGTAATGAACAAGGTGATTTAGGATTTGTCTGGATAATAACATTAAGAATTCGTTTTTGCAAAATAAAATAATATACAATAAGAATGGTTAGATTCCTAAAAAAATGTACTTTAATATTTAACATTAAAAAGAAGTATGCCATTATTGTTTTATCACAACAATCTATAAAGTTAAATAAAAAACCTGTTAAATGAAGGTAGATAAAAGGATATAAGTAAAATATGTGACATATTAATTACTCAAGAGAACGTGCAATTTCAGAATACTACAATAACGCATGATTAACGCTGTCACTATGTTATTTATGCCGTTATTAACAAAACCGATATACATTAATAAGCGCTTCCGAAATAAATCGAATCAGCCATTATTGATATCATTTGTGATCATCAGGGCAATTCAGAACATAGTAATGAACTATTAAATTGTCATTTGTTTTCATTTAAAATGAAATGCCAGTGGATTTTAAATGTTTAAGATTTTTAGCACATACTTTCGTTATGTATGAATTGAATTGAACTCGAAAAATATTATCTCTTCAAACGTTATTGGTTCGTAGGTGAAAAGCGCAAGCTAAGTTAGTTACCGGTTTAATATTTATAGATCCAAAGTGTACAATTTAAGTGTAGATAATTAGGTATACACTTTAGTGTAGGTACAAGAGAAAAGTGCCTTTTGTTTTGGTACAACATAAGCGGCATGAATAACTATGTAAAACAAAGACCTTTAAAAATGTTATCCGTGTTAAACAAGGTACAACATGGTTTTTCAACCGTTCAGTCTGTTACACCCTTGACGCATAATTTTCGCATATTTTTATGTACAAAATACGGTACCGGACTTGGCTCGGCGCCATAGACGGCGTCTGTTAGCATTCATTATTATAACGATGCTGTAATCGACATTGCCTATCGGATAGCCATACTTTATAGTGATGAGACATTTTAAATTATCTTAAACGTTATTAAAGCCCTTGTATGGAAACAAAAATATTATGTGCTATTGTTACAATCACGGAATAGAAAAAACAAGTGGAAGTGCCCTGCTGCTCTAGGCAGCGATTTTTAACTTTGTACTATTGTACAACATCGGTCCAGTCGTTATTCGCTACTTGATGTGACATAACGTCTCGACTTCAGATATAATATATTGAAATCAGGCGTTATTTCGCAATTATAAATTGTAAAAACGATCCAGCATAATACATAAGTCTCATGGCGATGTATCTTATCCCCGGCACATATAAAAGTTTGTTTTAATACAATAAAATGTAAATTATTGTGAAAATCACAAATTCGTATATTTTTTCAAATTAAAAAATACCTTATGCTGTTGACTTAAAGTACATAATTGACTTTAATACGTACCTAAATGAAATGATATAAGTTCTAGAAGCTTCGATGAGGGATGTGACAAATTTGTTGATATCGATAAATAAGTGAAATTAATAATGTAAAAACAATACTTGAATTTAATACAATCAGCTAAAAGAGTATAATAATAATAGTACTCGCATACGAAGCATTTTAAACCATCGTATAAAATGTAACACTGCAAACCACAAAAACAAATTGAAAATAAGTAGTATTAAAATATATATTAATTTATAATACAAATTAATTAAGGAATCAGTTAGGACGACTTCCTCCTCTTGGAGTTCTTAAATTTATGTTTAATTATTTTTCGGTTATAGTGGAAATTTAACTAATATCGACATGTAGTTATCGATACGATCAATCACTGGGTGAGTAGCAAAATGACAACTGAGTGTCAAACGGTTGTACCGTAAATATAACATTTATTTAAAAGGTGTTAGAGATCAAAATTTAATGAATTTATAATATCGCCCTCTAGCGATGAATAGTTTTACCTTTTTTCTAGGTGGAAAATTGATTCAACAGATAAACTAATTACTACCTTACTGTCATACAAAAAGACTTCATTTTAAATAGCAATAAATACGATTTTCAACCGAAATGTTTTTTTGTCAATTTTTGACATTACTTCTTTTGTATGCATTGTACGATTTAATTTGTCAATGTGTGAGTTTGGCGACATTGGTTCTCATACTAAAGAAGCACTAGGGCACTTCCACTTGTTTTTTCTATTCCGTGGTTACAATCCTTAGACATTGTGAAAGAGGTCTCCAGTCTAAGATGAAACGTGTCTTGTTTCTAATAAACTACGATTTACTAAATAAGAATTATTATATTTGTTTTGTACATTTGAATTGGTTGAGACATGGAGATTTTATTATATTTACATATATTTAAGATATTCTACCGTATCAGCATTTCTTGTTGTTCTTCGAATAAAGGTTCTGGCGCTACAATAATTTCAAGTAGAAAAACTATGAGGATGTTAAAATCTTTAGTCTGATGATATAATGATACTAATCTTTTGGGGCAGGGCTTAGGTATCATCACAAATAAACATTTCATTAATGTTTTATTTTTCATAGGAATAATAATGTTTAAATAAAAAATTATTTTAGAAAAGCAATTTTATTAATTCAACAATATGTGCCCATACTTTTTGCAACGTCCTATATTTTTGCAATTACTATGTTTGGGGACTTTCCCATATTCGTTGTTTTATGTTTATGTATTTGATTAAATCGAATGTTGTAAATTGTTAGCGTCGTATACAACGTAACGGATGTTTTCCAATTTCGAAGCATGTTTAAAATGTGTTCTATTTTTAAATTTAGGGGAAATAATGGTCGCACATTTTCGGTTGTCAATTCTGTTGTCGTTTAAACGTGCGAAGCTGGAATCTTCATCAATCTTGTGGCTCTAGAGAGTTTCCCAGTCTTCCCTGGTGCCCTCGAGTGAATGAATTGTGTTTGATATCTAAAGGCGTTTTATATTTCCCTAAATAATGGTGTTTTTGTGAAGAATGTATGGTAGATGTTGGAAAAATTTGATTTAATTATTTTGTATCATAAAAGGGAAAAGCAATAACGTCTATCACTGGCTTCCGTAGGTGTCACTCATATTCGCAAATTGGGGAAAATTAAACAAGGCTGTCAATTTTCACTAAAGAGGTCCTCGAACAAAAAAAATATACAAAAAAGATATTCTCAGAAAACACTTAAATTCTGAAAAAGTTTATAACAAGTCTTCAGAAAGTAGTAAAGTAGAAATCTCGTGATTTAGACACTTGGGCGTCAGTGGATCTCGCTGGAAGCACTAAATCTGTAATAAAAACACCTGAAACTGTGTGAAAAATGTTCCAACCCCTTTTATTACTTTTCAAGATTTACTTATAAGACATTCATTGTTTTCGGCCGATTTCAAAAGTATTTTTATTATGGGATATGGATAGAGTAGGCAATTTGCTATTAGTTTACTGATACTTTTATTTCAGCAATTAATAGGAAAAATCTTTATATTCTTACTAGCTATGCCCCGTGGTCATATGTGTAGTAGCATATTGATAAGATACATCATAGCCTTCTTTGTGATGTATTCCTATCTATCATGAAAATTTATACGCATAGTTACCGTTCCCGTGGGATTTGTGGGATAAAAACTATCCTATATACTTTCCCGGGTCTCAAACTGTCTTTTAACAAAATTTCATCTAAATCGGATCTGAGGTTAAACATGAAGGAGAGACATATAGTCAGAGTTACATTTGTATAGTATTAGTAGGGATTTATAAATATTTTAAAACAAAGTATTAAATGCGCAGTAAAACTAAGTAATTGCAAATAAGGAAATAAGCTTCTGTGGTTTTAGATTAGAAACTGTTAGCAACTTAAAGAATAATTATTTTTTATAATTCTTCATTAGGTTTAATTTTTCTTACATTATGACGCACTGATTTTTTTTAATAATATGATAAAAATGTTACTATTACAAAATATCATGTAAAACTATATAAAAGATATAAAACAAGAAAATATGTAGTTACTTATCACTTGAATAGAACATAATGTAAGGTCTTTAATGTTTTTGTTGTGTCCTATTGACGTCACAAATTCAATTAATATTAATGAAAGGAGATTAAGTCATTAATTAATAGTTGACACAGTCGGTGTTCTGTGTTCGGAATATGGGATTTCCTCTTTGCATAATCGACAGCTGGTTTATGGAGTTAACTTATCATGGGGAAGTTGGCAAATATGATAATAGTTACTTAATACTGTATTTTTTTATTCAGTGACAATCGTGAATTTTGTACATTTACACATGTCCTATTATGTTTGACTCCTTCGTTGTCTACCAAGCCTCGATCTGGAGTTAAAGCATGCAATCACTAGAGGTGGTATGATAGAAAGGTCTCGGGATCGAATCTCGGGTGGTCCATAGAAAAATGTTGAGATTTTCTAGCAAAATATCTTTATAAAAGCCCTGAGTCAGGAAGTTTTTAGAGACAGTCAGTCACATTTAAGTTTTATATATATAATATAGATAATTTCTCAATTAATCTCAATATGAAATTGTAAATTCTATAAGATTCTGTTATGTGGTTCACTATAATTTGGTAAAAGAAGACTGATGCTGTTAGTCATTACCTTTTATGATATTGGCCTTGGCTTATTAAAAATATTTTTATGTTGTTAATATTAAACACACCCATAAAAAACATATTAAATAAATTGGCTCATATGATGTACAAATATTTACTCAGTGTGGTCATCGCCTCACTTAAAAACAAAAAATATTGGTCAGTGGTTCATTTATAAAATACACGTGCGGTCATTGACTTCAAGGCGCGTATCTGGTGCTACATTTATTTAGTAAATGTCTTCATATTGATTCAGATACTTTACTAAGTCTTCCAAGTAATCAAATTGCTATAGTAACTGAGTCTTCAGCTGTGATAAAAACAATGTTACATTGATGAATATGCAACATTTACTGTGTTAAAATCCTCATATACTATAAGTTAACCGAAATTTAAACTGCCAGTTTGTATAAATATTATTAGAAATTATTTATAATCTTCTCATTAATTAGGAGATGGGTCTTGGGCTCCGAAGCAAAAGCTTTAACTTACTGCTATCAATATTTTACATTAAATATTCTCAAGGTATGAACACCCAGACAGTTTAAAATAACAATATTCATCATATGATTATTGTGTACCCGTGCGAATCGTACGGGACCTCACCCTCTGGCACAATAAACACTATGATATCCACAGGCGCCAATCGAGTTTAGTCTTATCTACACTATCTGCACTAATATTATAAAGAGTGATGATTTGATTTTTGTTTGTTTGTTTGGATTGAATAGGCTCCGAAACTACTGCACCGATTTGAAAAATTCTTTAACCTTTGGAACCCTACATTATCCCTGATGAACATAGGTTATAGGACATTATGCTACGGGAGCGAAGCCGCGCTTGTAGCAAACCAATTATTATAAATAACTAGTCGAGATCTACAGTATCGCCTTTGAATATTTTCCGGGTAAAAGGAAGGATTTCCTGGATAAAAAGTATTTCCTTTTTCGGGTTTCAAACTATATTTTTACAAAATTTCTTTCAAATCGGTTTAGTGGTTTAAGCGTAAGACAGACATACATACAAAGTTATTTACGTATTTATGATATTATTAAAGAAGTAAGGATAACAATAAGTCCTTATTTTAATGTTTATAATTTTACAGAAAGATCTCAGCGCACGAATTCGAGCGGGGTGGTCTGCTCAAGCCACTGGTTACCACGGTGGACGGCACGCCCACGTTCCTCGGCGACCAGCCCTACGCGACCCCCTCCCGCCCTCAGCGCCGGTCGCGGCACGAGCTCAAGCAACTGGACGAGAAGGAACTCATATTTGAACTAGTAAGTGATTTGTACACATTTGTATTTGCAGTTTGAAGGATGCGGTGGAAGTTATTTGCTGTTGACAGTTAATCCTTAATAGTTTCTTACATATTGCATCGTAGCTTGTCAGCAAGTGACTTAAAATCAAAATAACCTACAAGGGTTATATTAAAGACATCATCAACATTAACTTGTTCAATGACGTTTTAGATGACCCTGTATAAATTATCTCTTTTTTATATTAATATCATGTTACATGCAAGATGATCCTTATCTACACTTAAACACAACAAAATTTAAATACACGAAACTGTATATAAATTTTGAAAAGGAACAATACATATAAATTTGTATTATATTTCAATCCCAAAGAGAATTTCTGAATTCCATTGATTGATATCGTGTAAAATCTTTTATCTCAACTCATAGCAAGTAAAACAATGAATGAACAGTATAGCATGGAAAATTACAGGGAAGTTGATTAAAGTATACTATTCCGATAGTTAAAATGTAATTATCGTGGTTCTTCAAACAGTTGCCCTTTGTAGGCTTTGAATGTGTTTGAATTTGTTTCAAGTAAATTTTATGTCGTTTATTTAGCAAACTCAAATACCGATCATGGAGTTATTGAAGTATTTTGAATGGGACTAATTAATTAATATTCTTCTGCATTTGCGCAAAGTTTTCTTTGATATTCGAGAAGTTTATGGCTTTTAAAAGCTAAGCGTTTTTCATAATTATTTTTTTATAAAGTTGAATGTTGAATATGTAAGTCATGTCATTTATTGATCGAGCGACGGGAAGGCTTAAAGTAGATGGCCGGGTCGATTGTGCGTTTGTATGTAAGTATGAAAAACTTTGTCCGACGATAAATTAAGTATTGTGTATCCGATCTTGATTAAATTTCATAGGCGATTTGTTCAGACAAATAGAATATCTCAAGTTCGAAGATGAGCGAAATTGGTGTAAGCAAACTCGAAATACGACCTGTTGAAGTAGTACCTAGAATGGGACTAATAAATTAATTTTAAAAGCTAAGCGTTTTTCTTGATTATTTTTATACTAGTTAATCGATCCTTATTGTAATGTACAAATCAAGGCCCTTCATTTGATATCACACTCGGCTATATTCAAATAAAATACTCAGGTTATCGTCGGAGAAAGATTTTCATACTTACAAACAAATATACAAGCGCTGAAGTATTGGAGTTTATATCCACACGTAAAATATATGGATAAAACTATAAAATTTATATGTTATACACTATATTTTATTTGCATATTTATGTTCCGTCATAATATTGTATGTTATGTTATCATATTATTACTAGGATATACTTACAGAACCTAAGTTTAAAAGTTTTGGCAAATGTATTCTGCAGTCTACACCTTAACATTATTACATTAAAACTTTTAGCGTGATATTTGTATTTTACCTCTCGTGTAAAAATCTGAGATAACGAGATGGCTACAGAAATTTTACGTTTTATTTAAATGTATGTTACATTAACTTTAGTTTAACGATCCTTTTATCTTTAAATCATGTTTTCTCTTCCATTCCGTTTATGAATATCCTTGATTGAAGATTACCTTATGTGTTAAAAAAGTAAACCATATTTGTTTACAAAATTAAAGATTGGCGTACAATGTGACAAATTGCATACAACTCACTTCACTTATTTAGAAATTGTGTACTAAGAGGTAGTATAAACATTTCTCAATCACAAAAACTTACTAGTTACAGATTACAAGAGATGGCGCCAACGAAATCGGTTAATATTTTACGAGCACAATAAACATAAACAGCGCGATTATGATAACACATACAACGTAGCGATGTAACGCGATATGTCTACATGTGTACCAATTTAGGCCTCTGAACCGGGAGGTCAGAGATAATGGGGGTCCCCACTTGATAATAATTATATGTAAACAGACGCTCGCCGTCCGCAAAGTTGATTGTGGGTAACGCTTGATGCGAAGGCGTGCCCTATCTCTATCTTTAGTACACTAGCACCTAGTTGGGTTTATCCTATATGCGAATTTATTCAATGTGATACGAAATTTTAGTGTGGGTTTAACGGATTCGCTCATAATATCTGTATAGTTTTTAACCTATTTTATTTTATGAAATACTTAACCCGCTTGGTAATTGTTTTTCTTTGATATCGTGGTTATTATAACTAGCGAGATCCTAAGATCCAGATCACGCATAGTTTGGGTCCAAGTCATATATGTTACTATTATTTAAGGTTTCTCAATAAATATAATATGTATAAATTTCTAGCTAAAGAAGAAGATGCAGCTGTTTAATAGTTAAATATTTTTTGTTGTCGGTCCTATAGATTTTATGTGTTAAAAAACACAACTATCTCCTCTTAGATAAAAAAATAAAATAGTTGTGGTAAATAATACTTTTTAAAATGCGATCAAAGCCATAACTCGTAAAGTATGGCGTATGTTATTTGGAAATAAGAAAGTTCATTCAAACCATGTAGATAAAATGGTATTACCATAGTGTGGTTATTTAGATACTGCGTCAGCTGCAATTTTCTCGTTAAAAAGAAGCATAAAACCCCAAATGTGATGCTTAAAAATCAGACTAACGAGCGTGCATCAAATATGTCTGGTTTAATATATTTTTGCGTATTTTTTAAAAGCTGTTTCGTATATATTTTTATTTTTATCGAGTAAGCGCTTTGTGGGAGGCGTCGAGAGTATTTAAAACGAGTCTCTTCATCCCCCGGGTCGGTATAATTTCACGCAAAAATTCCACCCACGTAATTACAAACTTTTCACGTTTATTCATTAGTTTTGAATAAAAATTAACTTTCGACGTAAATTCACGAGTCTGTTAGTAATTTCTTAATTTATTAATATGCTTTATGCTGCTATAATCCAAGTGATACTATTATTCATAAAATTAAAAGAAAAATGTATGATTTATCACTACTACTACTTAGAGTTAGATCACTAATTTTACATAAGAAATTGTAGACCTAACGAACCGGTCTTTTAAAACGAACACCCAAGATATGAAAAAGAGGGGACATACAGAACACATTAAAAAGAAAATGAAAATAGAAAAAAAACTTAATTCACCCTATTCTTTTAAATCCTTGAGTAACTTCCAAGTAGGTATGGTGTTTATTTTTTCATAAGATATTAATATAACAAAAAACAGAATTTACTACACAAATGTACTTTATTACCAATTTCCGTGCACACACGAGAATAGCGACAGCTTGCCTTTATTTAATGAAAGTAGGCTTCATAGCCCGTTATAAGCTTTCAATATTCGACACGCCTATACAAATTTGCTTTTGAATGTACCCATTATGGATTAATTTGGAACTATACGTGATGTAAATTATGGCGCATTATATTAATCGGCCGCTTATTGCACTCTCAAAGAATTACGCTCAAATTTGTAGGCTGTTTTAATAATTGCGTGATCTTACTGTAAAAGTTTAAATGTGTTCTGGAATGCTTTTTGGCTGTTCCACTTAGCAGTTTCAAGTCTTACTCAACATTAAAAAGAACATTTAAAATAAAAAATTTAAACGCGATTAAATTTTGCGCAGACTTACTCTAAAATAATGACATATTATATCCAATGTAAAAATGTGCAAAGAATGCAAGCAAATAATTTACTTCATATAAATGAAATCGGACAAAATAGATTTTATTCAAGCGAATATATCACGACAATAATCCACACCTTAATAAATTAAACATAATAATTATCTTATTCATAATATTTATGTTACTTATTATTAAACAAATCGCTGATAGTTGTATAGTCATGTGAGGGAGATAAATGTTTTATCCTACGTAATTGAAATTGCGTAATATATCTGGATACATTGTAACAAACACATTCGCAGACGTTAAACATAATTTTAGACGGAAATTTTATTTATAGCAGTAAACATCTTTATTATTTATAACGACACAATTTTTGGACTTTGACCGAATCTAATTTTCACTTAACAAAATAAAAATATCAAGATTTATATGAATAATAAACATAGTATCTTAAGCAACAAACAATGATGATCTTCCAAAAATGAGATAACACTTACGAGTCTTAAATTTTTCAATGTATACCAAACTAGCGACCTGCCCCGGCTTCGCACGGGTGCAATGCTGTTACTAAATGCACTACAGAAAAACTGTGTGTTGTATATAAAAAATAGTACATTATTTTGATAAATCTCGTAGGGTTCAGCCTGCGTTTGCAATGTAAGCGGAACAAAATATAATAAACAACATCACATTAGAAACCTTAAAAGATAACAGTATAATTTCTCCACTATTTAAAGGATGTTATCATACATATAAATATTAAAAAAAACCGCATCACAATCCGTAGCGTAATTCTAAAGATTGAAGCATACAAATCGACTTAGGGACAGAGAAAGCGACTTTGTTTTATACTATGTAGTAATGATGAACTAGTGAATATAAAACGAATGAAGCAAATAGCCTTCTCGGTTTCGAAAAAGCATGAAATTACTGTCGGTATCATACTTAATTCCTATACGAGACCGATTAAGAAAAATTGTAAAGCACGCAATTCGAACTTACATCCTCAATTTAAGTCCGTTTGAAGTATCTCGGCAATTTTCTTCTAAGTGGATGTTTATGTCATTAAATGAACCTACTCCCCTAAAATCGCAAAAACTTTAAGAGAAAAGTTTGATTTATAAAACATGTATCCCACAAATTTGTAATTTAATTTTTCCTAATTATATAGAATTCGATAAGTGATAGTTTGATTCAGGGCGTGCTAGTATACAAGAAGGAACTGAAGAAGAATCGGATCTCATATCCTATCGTAGTAAAATATTATAAATGCGGAAGTATGTGATTTATGTTTTTTCCTCTTTCAAGAAAAAACTACTGAATCGATTGTGATGAAATTTGGTATAAATATAAGTTTACATAGGCTACTTTTTATCCCAGAATTTCGGAACGGAATCAGGAGCTGGCTAGCAATTATATAAATGTGCTGTAGATAAAGATATGTAAAATTCCATCGCATAACGTTTAATTTCGTATGACTACGCAGTCATGTCATCGTTATTGCATTAGAAGGCAATTACGGGGTAACATTTTAGGGAGACGATCCCAAATTACATTACCCAATATCCGATTATCCGGCTCGGCACGTATTTGGGAACTTCGCTACGGAAATTGTGTTAGACCTTGGAGGAAATGCATCCAAACCCGGCATGAATCTTAAGCACGGCGAATATTATGCTATCATTGTTCTTAAATTAATCGTGTTGAGCGCGAGTTTGATGTGGCGAATGTTTGTTAGTAGACGTTTATTCCGCCATTTTTATTTCACTTTTTTTTTGTTAAGAATAACTTCTAGATTCGCAGAACTTTATGCACACTCCAGTAACAATCTTTCGTGTACGAAAAACTAAAGTATTTTATGGAATATTTAAACTAGGACATTAAGTTATTAAAACTTTATTATATTTTTATATTCAGCTATTTATTTCAAGTGGCAAAATGTCTTGTAAAATGACAAATAAAATTTTACAATAAGATATTGATTGCAGTCAAGCCTTTGCAAGTTCCGAGTCATGCTTGTCCAATCATTTGAGAAAACGAATCGAGCATACAAAACTTGACGCAATAATTGCTTCGTGTAAATCAGTTTTAACCGAAAGGGATCAAGCTATAAGGTTTCCGTTTTACCAATATGGAACTCTGGCATAGATCGCCTACGCATAGTTTGGTAAAAACAGTCACGATTCTCAACAATAAGGGCACGGAAGAAAGATAATTTGTTACACAAATACAATGTACATACAACGTTTGATAGTTGAACGACCGGAATATTTTGATTTTGTCAATATTTAGTTATTACGATTTATTATAATCTGTATTTGAACAATTCTGCGTTATTAATAAAAAATAAGAAAATTGTAGATACTTACAACTAAAAATATCGAATTAAAGATATTATTACTGTATTAGCTATGCTCCGCGGATTAACACGTGTATATCTGTTTTCCCCTTTCCCCTGGATTTGAACAATATTCTTAGCGGATGGCTACGTCATAACATCTACCTGCATACCAAATTTCAAATCATCCAGCGGTTTGGGCTGTGCGTTGATAGATCAATAATGTGAGTCAGTCGGACAGTCTGACAGTCAGTCAGTCACCTTTGACCTTTATATAAAATTCATTATCAGGTAGTGGAATTCATTCAATCATTCATTTTAAAAGTGCATTTCCATTAATAAGTCACAATACAATCTCAACTCATCATATGTTCAACTAAAAAACCAAGACAAAATCGTATATTTTAATTAAATTATATCAATTTACACTAATCCTCATAAAAATAAATACAACCGTAATATTTACGATAATATTTTTAATCTTTCAGTGCAATAGTATTACTAATTTTTTTCGTTCCGCCCACGATTTAATTTACGTAGGTTGATAAAGAGTACCTTTCATAATTACATTGGTATTTCAATAGATTTTCATCGAGCGAATTATAATTTTCAGCGTGAAATGATTCGTTCGCGACAATCGATTATCTATAAATAGCCAGTTGTCAAAGGGACTGGATGTGGAAAACGTAACTATTGAATATTAATTGATGTGTTCGCGCCTACAGGGATCTCTGCCGTGTTAATTTTCATAATTCTTTGGCATTAATTTAAGATTATTATTAAGCTATAATTATACGTAAGTATTATTAAGCTATAATTATACGCACCTGGGTGTTCCAACCGGCTTTTGAACTGTAGAAATGTATAATATAGCCTATGACACTGAAAATATGCAGCTTCCTAATGGTGAGAAACCTTTTGAAATCATTCCAGTGCAGTAACAGTTTGTATTACAAATATGCATATAAAAACAAATGTTTCGTCTTATAATATTAGTCTGAATAAATTGCGGTAGGTAGTTTGTTATGGTATTGTTCCTGGTGACTTTGCAGCACAACGAAATGTCACGTCGTAAATAGGAGATTTCCGAAATCCTTAAATTTTGCGCCTGAACCTTCAATGAGCCTGAAAATCCTTTAGATATTCATTGCATCGTGAACCAAACCGTAGGATTTATGAAAATGCTTGAATTTTATTAAACATACTTTATTCTTCTTCTTATATTGATATATTTTATTTATTTATGATTATGAGACTTTATGTCCCTGACACATACGTATTTGATTTTAAAAAGCTCCGCTCCTGTACTTTCTGCTGCTTTTTACTTAATTTAAAATATATTTATTTAATCAATTCGGATCAACTTATTTAGGTTCCGAGTAATTCTAACGATAGTTTAGCTATTCGTCCGACAATTGTGACAATTGCGTTTCTGAGCAACGCCAAATTGTCGAAATGTCTGAAATCGTCTGACAGTTAATTTGAACGAATCTATATGTATTGACGGTTTTAGTAAAATACTCAGAAACTAGACATGTACTATTCTGATAAATCTAAGGCACATATAAAAGCCATATATTGATTCGAAATGATGTAACTGTGAAGGTCAAGGGTTCTGTTTTAGTTCTAAAAATGTAGCGAACGATTTTTACACTTCGTCTCCCCAACCTTTTATCTCGTTCCAAGTCGTTGTGAGTAAGTTTCGCAGTTTATTTCCGATTTTCCGAACAAATTTCCGTCTGTTCGGTTTGCTTGAGATTTGAACAACTTTATAATATACTTTGGAAATAGAACCACTGTGTGGGTTTTTGTTACGGCATAACGTGGAATGGAAATGTGTATATCTTGTGAAAACTATTGTATTGGGTGACTATGTTATCGACGTAAACTCGGTCTCTCGAGGGCAAGTACGTATAAAAGTGTTACATGATAGAGGCAGATGTAATACATATTTTGATGATTGTTTCGTATTAGATAATCCAGTTAATCAAGAGTGGGAGCCGAGCATTGCACCTTTGGGCCAAGCTCGCATCGGTGAAATCACCAACATAATGGTTGGCAGAAGATCGGCGTGAAGCAGTTTCACACTGTTGCGCACTTTCTTACGGTGAGCGGGGAGGCTTGTATTCTTGTCCCATGCCTCTCCCATCCTCTTTCACTTCTCTCTCAATTTTCCGTCCCTTCCCTTCTTTCAAGCTGGCAAGAAATCTGCGAAACTTTGATGTTGTAGATGTTAATGGCTGCGTTCAGTCACCTTATTAAAAAGTAATTCACAATGCAAAACAATTCAAATCAATATTGCATAAATTATTTATCCATTAAAATATATTTAAAGAACAAGGAAGAAGCGAATCTGTAAATAGCACGTCCCAAATTAGAAAAAGTAAATAACCGCCTCAGATAGTACTTTGTGTGACAGCGGGTAAAAAATTCATCATTTTGGTAGCGTTATTTTATGATCAAAGCTCATGTATTTTAAAAAGGACTTATATTATTATTTGATCCTCATTTCTGATAGAGAAAATTCTCCGGTACCCTTTAAACAATATTCACATCAAAAATCTAAAATATTTTAAGCGTTGCTATGGAAACTTGTAATTACAGAAGAATTCCTCTAACTTAAAGGTTTAAAGAACAGAAGTATCCTTAAACTCGATCTCCCACAATTAAACTGCGTCGTGAAATCGACTGAACAATTTGGAACCGAGCACAAGATCCAAAGACGTACCATATTTCAAGATCTTCCCAGGCACGGCCGAACATTTGTTTAATCTGCCATCGCAATCCATTCACGTCTCGATTGATATGAGAAATGATTAATATTATGGTGGATTTAGGTTGAACGTGACCGACCCAATAATTGGAGAAGTCCGTGAAATATATGCGGTTCAGGTTGTGCGACAATATCACGATTGTTACACGCTCAAACCTAAATATTGAAAGGAGCAAGTCAATTAATTTCAATATATTATGTATTGTTCTGACTTGTTCGAGCACTTATCAACGACAAATCTATGTGGTATTACTAAAATATTGTTCTAATATAATATTATACTATTAATCTGATACAACTTTACCTACATTTAGTTATACTAACTATTATATTTAATGTCAACAATTTTTGAACTATGAAACTTTTAGTGTATGTTTGCGGTCTGTTTTGATGAATGTTGTTCTAATTTATATTAATTTTATAAAAATAAATAGGGATCGTTTATTAATCACGTGAGGATCAACAGTGGGGAGGGGGGGGGAGATTATATGAAATCACATATTACAGGTTGGGAATTCTAGTAATATATCACGTGTATTTATTTTTTCCAGGTATTGAACCATAAAAATTTGTTAACCTATGTATATGATGAACATTTAAAACGTTATATTTGATATATTGTAGATACTAAGAAATACACGTGATATAGAAAGTAGTGGGTAATCTTTAATCTTACCATGAATCAATACAGGGGAGACAGGTAAAAAAACACTAAACAAAAACATCAGATGATTAACGGAGGGCCCCATATTAATTTTTCTTAGTTCTCCTAAAAGGAGCATGCCCTCTATCCATACACTTTGGCACAAGTAATATAAAAAGGAGATAATAGGCAATTGAAAGAATTAAATTCAGGATTTTAACAGGCATAAATAAAAGTCAAGATTTTTAAGATTTTATGTATTTGAAAATTCAGATTAATACAATCATTTTTTCATCTTTACTGTATTGCAAATATTGATTGTCAGGTATTTTATCTTATTAAAAGCCATTATTATTGTAAATAATCAGTATTCAACTGGAAAATATTAGTTTAATATTAAATTAATTAATCGGGCACTGGCCCGACTAATTAATTTCATTTTGCCTTCTGCCCATTGCCCAAGACTACAAAAAAACCATTGATAAAATATTTAAAGCAATAGAACAATTTGATTTTATTGACACTTTTGTTATTAGAGCTATCAAATGATTAGGAATATTGTTTGATGTATCTATGCTTTGTTATTTTGAATAGAATGTGTGACTAGTTTCTTCAGATTGCAGTGAGGATACACTAGAGATTTCAGATAGTTTTCATTTTTCCCCTTGATGTGATGCTGCTCTGTCAGTCCTTTAACAGAATTTATAACACACAGGAAATAAGATTAGCAACTGAAACAATAATAAAAATAGATTAACA
This sequence comes from Phoebis sennae, assembly GCA_001586405.1. Lineage (NCBI taxonomy): Eukaryota > Metazoa > Arthropoda > Insecta > Lepidoptera > Pieridae > Phoebis > Phoebis sennae. Next base: position 123,547 of record LQNK01000115.1, read on the forward strand.
TATTAATTGTTTAAAGTCAATTTATGAATTGTAATATTATTTACACTTTATGCACAAGTATGTTGTGTGGGTCTTTTATATGTTTTGATATTATTTTAAAATTGAGGACTGAGGGACGGTAATAAAAATTAAAGAAAAATCACAGTAAACTATTCAAAACTCACCTCACACAAGTTATCTGTAGGGCAATGCCATTATGCCTTACGTTGAGAATTAGGCCTAACTATGTGATCTTATTCCCAAGTGATTTGCGACAGCTGATACACAATTGTCCATGTACAACAATTGGAGCATTTGACTCCAAGCTGCAGCCAACTAGTGCCACACTAAAAACTTTTACCTAAAACAAATATATTGGTTATTATATATACACTTAAGTTTCACTCCTAACTCAATTAAAAATCAGCAACTCAGTGGAAGACATGAAACATGATAACATTGATCAACTATTTACCTGCTGCGCTGGAACCCATTGATGTATAAGATTTCGGACTTCAGCAATTTCCAACAAATGTCTTACAATCTTCATGATATTCAATCCACAACTGTGATACACCTTAAACGTTCTCATGAATGACTTACTGACGGCTGGGAAAAATTATGGTAAGAAGTAGGAGTGGGATCCATATTCATAACGAGGCCAATAAAGTACAAAGAATCATAGGAGTTCGTTTATAAAGTTGGATTTGTTTTTTTTTTAAACAAATCCACAATATTTTTTAAACTAACGAATTTATGAATTTCGAGTTTCGACACACGGTATTCTAGCTGTCATATATCGGATTTGATGTTGCCACATAATAAACAATATCGAAATATCCATATCGATTTTTTCTTCATATTATAATTTGATAGGCTACTTTATACACGCGTTTCAAGTTCTTGACGTCTTATAAAATTTATTTTTGTTTAAATTTTTATTGTTTTAATTTTTAAATACCATATTTTATTTATTATAATAGTGTTTTAAGACCTAAAGAATTCATTGTAAAATCATTAGAAATTTATTTTTTACTTATAATAACATCATAATAAATATTGGAGAAACTTCTAATATAAACAACATAGTAATGACGAAAAACTCGATTGAAAGAAAATCGATTATTTTATGAACTAAATTATTAACTGGCAACATTTTCTATTTAATAAGTAATCTAGTTGTCAGATTGAGTGAACTATTCGAGTGACGTCACCAAAACTGCTAGATAAGCAATGTTGTTTTAACCCTGCAAATAAACCTGCTATAAGGGCGTCACGGTACGAAATGGCAAAGTAATATTAAAATAAGCCTGCTATAAGACGTGGCGGTTAGGCCCCAGACGGTTAGAGCACTCGACTGCAGTCGTTTGTACGCGTAGCCATATTCACGATGACGTAGTGCCTTTAATTTTTATTTCTCTTCACTTTACGACTGAAAATAAAAGAGATATAAAATGTTTGACCTCACATTTAACAAATGACGAGTGTTTTAAAAGAAAATGAACACAAACTTGCAAATATTTATAAAACATATTTTTTCGAATACCCTTTTATAGCGCATTACGTCGTTTGAAAGATGTTCCTCCCTTTCAAGTTTTTAGATATTATAGATAGCAAATTGCGATTTTAACTTAGCGACCACTGAGTATTGTACTAATATAATGAACGATGTGCATTCCGTTCGTAATATATATTATGTATGAAAATAAGAAATAACATAAAGCTTTTGAATATTTTTAATACATTCACATGTCAAATCCACTCTATATTTGTCTGCAATCGACAGAAGGGGGATCTTTCGTAAGGCTCTTCATGTCGGCATTTTTGTCTTTCAATACAATACAGGCTAAAGGGTTTTCATTGGTTTTCATTGCGCGTATAAATTTAGTCAAAATAAGGAATTTAATGTTAAGATATATCCATAAATTAAATAAAATAAACATGATATTTCCGATTATCAAAAATAGGAATCCAAATTAAATTGAAATGCAATAAGTCATATCAATCGTAAATTTGTTTTATTTTTTTGCGTGAATAGTATATTTGCAATCGCTTGTACTTAAGCCGATATTTTTTTGTTAACAGGTGAAGGATATTTGCAACGAATTGGAGGTGCGGGTGCTATGCCACAAGATCCTGCAGAACGTGTCCATTCTCCTGGACGCTGACCGCGGTTCCTTGTTCCTGGTGCAAGGGGAGAAGGCCGCCTCGCCGCATCCGCAGAATGGCAGGTAATTCAGTTTTATAGCACCGATCGAGACGATCGACTTGCATGTACTGACTTAAGAGAATTGTAACCAATTTCTGCCAATAAATGGTGGGTTCATTACAGTGTTGGATGTTCTTGTATGAAAGGTGTATTGCTGGGCTATAAAAAACATCAGTCTGCTAATACCATTGTTACATGTTATCTACCGGAGGTGCAGTTGTCCTCTACCAAAATATTTTTTTTACAAAAATGTTTTTCGGTTTTCGTTGATAACTTTGCTATTTGTGAACCTACGACTAAAAGTTATAGGGCAGATAAACAAACCATTTTGTTAACTTTTATTACAATCATTATACTAGACACTAACGTTATTAAAATCACTCTAAGTAGAATACAGCTTTAAAGCACTATAATAACAGCCCCCTCGTGATTTAGTACATAGTGTGGCGTCAGCTAGTGCTAAAACTAACATAATAATAGGTACCGAAATTACAAGCTTGTAATAATTTACGCGAAATCTGACTAGCGTTGTATTTAACGTGTTCTACACATCGGAAAATTACAGGCTTTTGTGAGCTTGGCTAACTTTAAAATTTACGTGAACTACGCTTAAATTACAACTGGCTAATGAATGACTTAAATGTTTGTCAAATGGCTTGTGAACTTTACGGCCATTTAGTCGATAAATATCTTTAGCAGATTTTTTGTAATTCTTCGCTAAATATATGAAAAACATACAAACGTAATACAATTATATTTAAGGAGCTATAACGACTTGTTTGAAATTGAATTATCTAATCGAATGAAGAGCTCTGTCTCTGCTATGTAAAGTAAAATTATTCGAGTAAATCAAATAATGACATTACAAGGGAAATGCTTATTCAATTTTACGGAATCGTCTGAATTGCAAAGAAAACTCACGTGTATAAATAATTATGTAAAGTCGCGCTGAATCCTTACAAGGCTGAACCCCTGAGTTCTTTATAAGCAGACGACATTATTAAATTTCTTGCTATGAATAACAGAGGATTCCAAAAAGCGATTGTCTATATGCGAATATAGGCTATATTTCTGAGGTGTAAGTATGAATATGGCGTACGGAGGTAAACAGTTATGATCTTTGTAAAGGTATTCGTAAGGTCGCTACTTGAACTGGATTAAATCACACGACGGTTACATTATGCTTATCTTTATAGATTAGTCTCACATGGAGTGTCACGACTGTAACGAGTGTTTTCTGAGTAAGCCTACGGGTGTTTGAATTGTTAATTTGGAAGGGTGTGGCTGCTATCAAGTATCTGCAGGTCAGGTAGCAATTAATGACATCTGTGTGTTACATTGCGTCATAGTTTGCACATTTATTGTGACCCAAGTAATGAAACGTTTGAATGTCTTAAGCCTACTTAGGATTGTGAATTTAATCATATGGCTATAAATTATCCAATTGTAAAGTTCTTTAGATTTAGCATTATGCTCCATATTGCTCAGCAAGTTTTTATAAAACCATCGAATATTCATGTAATATCCAACATTTTCAAATATTATTTAAAATTATACATATAAGTATTTAATGCTCCAAGATAAAGTATTAAACACGTCAAAAGGAAACACATTTTTTGTCCCACTGACACTTTTTAATTTTCATTTAAATACAAATAAACAAACACAGACATAATGTCCGACGAAAGTAAAAACAGTCTAGCACCTCGTGAATGGGGGCAAAAGGACAGAACTCAAATAGCGTATAAAGAAAAACAGGATTAAGTTGAATCGCATCCGGAGAAAAAAAAGCAAATTTGCCCGCCGGCCGGCATATAAAACGTTTTAGTGCAGACCTTCCTCATTATTAGACCGTGACAAAGGAAAAAAATCGGAAGTCCAGTGTCCGCACAAATGGCGGACATCCCACACATTTTGTTGACTTAACGACGCGTGTCTGCTGCTTCTCGCTTTTGTTTTTGAAGCTTCAATATAATATAAAATAAATAGTCGTGCTAGGAAATGCTGGCCGGACGCCGTATTTGGTTTGCCTGTTTGTAATAATGTTATCTTTGTATAAGGGCGACAAGAAACAAATGGGAAGCTTGACTTCTAAACAGTCGTAGGCGGCAATCAGATGCAGATATTTTGCGCAACATTTTAGGGGGGAAGAATAGGGTTAGAGTTATTTGAATGCAAAGAAATAACTTTGGACATCACCACATGAAAACATCATTCAGTGCGTCGAATTTTGTTTTAGATCTGATTCTTACAGTATCTTCTAGTTTATGAGATTAATAAGCCTTGAAGCCTGGGTAAGTTTATGTTTCGTAGTCATATGAAAAGACTCCAACAAAAGTAAGGGTATAAAGTTTTAATGAAGTTGTTACACATATTTTTATAGCAGAAGCGTGTAGGAAAATAGGACGGCTGTAAATTATTGTAGTCTTCGTCTCGAGTCGTTTTATATGCACATATTGTGTAGTATTCATAATAAATCCATATTCATGGCAGGCTTCTGTATTCTAATTTGCTATTATTTCCCCTTTTTAACCGATATTCGAAAAAGGAGGAGGCTCTCAATTAGACCGTTTTTATTTTTTATATATATATTGACGCATATCTGTGCCATTTATTTAAGAGAATCAATCGAATAAGCTTTTCGGTTAAGTTTTCAGTATAAAATTATATGAAAATTATTGAAAATCGCTGCAAAATCTTATTAAATTGAAAATAGGTAAAAACATCTACTTTAAATAGATATCAAAAATAAAATTTATTTTTTACCGTTTTGTGTTAGTCGGTTCTATTTTTTGGTTAAAAGTTATTGCTATATATACATTGCTTAGTGGAATGATATTTCGTCAACATATTTCATATTGTTTATTGTGCTGGCTGTAACCCAAGTTACTTAACATTCAATGATTGCCTCGTTGGTCTAAGGGTTACGTTTTTGACTACAAATCGAGGGGTCTCGAGTTCGTCACATAAAAAATTATTAGTTATTGTGATTTTCCGCCAAAAAATTAAATAAAATACCATATCCCTGAGATCGCGTAAAGCCGTACCTTCTGCGCCCGATCTTCAGATCGTGTCGAATACCCGTCCCATCGGATTATAAGAGTTGATGAAAAGAGTGTGCTTGCACCTACACTTGTGCACTATATCTCCCGCACAGTTGGCTGGTCTCTACAGAGATTAGCGGCCTCGACCGAAAGTCGGTCAGGAGGAACGTTAGTTAACTTCTGTGCGCCGTTTATCTCCCTAAGGGCAGAGTACGGATGGCGTGGGTTCTCATCGTTTCAATCTGTCTTCGGTTACACGCTCAATTTCGCCGTGGTAATGGTATACGAAACAGTACGGACATTGTGGATGTTATCCCTTCACCCATATAATGTGTTTTTTCCTCGCGATTTCAGTTCCTTAGGAAGATCATATCGGGATTGTTACAATATTATATTGTATGGTAAATTGGTCAAGCATTAACATACTTATATGTGTATGTTTTATAGTAATATATTTTCTATATAGAAATTATGATTGTACATCTGACAAATAAGTATCATATAAGTGTATTGTATTCGTATCTCCACTAGCCGTGTGGTCATAACGTCAATTTACACAATAATGTAATAAAAATAAACACGAGAACCATTGATCCTCAATTCACAGCGTTACATCCCCAAATAAACGTAAAACCCCCGACTCTTTCAGAATTATACAATTTGGGGTACAGAAACAGTTTTAGTTTGCCGTAAAAGTCCAATTTGCATACACTTAAACAGCCCGGGAGACTTCAGAAGTGTTAATAAATGGGGCGTGACAGTTTACATCCTCACAAAACTAACCGCTCTTAGAACCCTCTTTTGATTTTAATCCAATGTAACCAGATGTCTCCTCGTCTGACAAGATAAAAGTTAATGGGCCAAGTCTCTATAAGATTATACGTAAAGGAATTTTAAGTGTGAAGTTAGAAAGTCTGAGGGCATTTCTTAATAGCGCACTTGCTTATTCAAGGGTCCCTTCAAGAGAATAAACGAGGGTCGCAGCGATCGTTGTTTCTTCTGTTTTTCTTCGCGATTGCATGTTCGTGTTTATTTCGCGAACTTCTAAATCCATTGACATTGCTCAGACAGCCTCTTTTTCAAAAGACCTTTTGAGACTAAGCTCCGACGTCATTTCATTGTTGTGTTTTACGTCATTTCATTCCGGGTCATTGCTTTATTGTAAGGATTTATTGTCTACATTACTTGTGTAGGAATTGTTTGACAAGTCTACGCATATTGGACCAAAGCTTGCGTAATTATATGAAAGATATAAAAATTATTTATACAGAAAAGGTTTAACTATTTCATACGATCTCTGTCATACACTAGATGCGTTTGATACAGTAATATATTATACAGAAACAGAATAATAGTATGAAAGTTTAATTAACCAGAAATTACCCTAATTAACGAAGTCACACCCACTAATTAACGTTAAACATTTCAATGTAATTAATTAACAAATGAATAAAGTCATGCGTTGCGGAATGCATGCACACGCATGCAACGGATTTTAAGCTACCATGACCTAAATACGATGATTATAAAGTGATACATAATTTATTGTATTATTTAAATTTTGTTATAATCTAAGTCGTCAAAGAAACGACTATTTACATGCATCTAGATTTGTAATTATGTGTAATGTAATACCCAATGTGTAATAAAATTGTAATAAACACATATAGAAAGTAATCAATTTTCTTAAGCGATACAGTTTAAGAACATCGCAATCCTACAAGTTGTATGTCTTATAATACAAACTATGGTTTACCTCTTCGTTTCTTATTATGCATCTCGGACTTCATTTCCTATAAAGTAAAGTAAAATATCGTCGCAATCATTGCGAATACCAATGGGTGACGTTTGTTACCAGGCGACGTTTGCTTGCCGCTCTCATAAAAAGCACTTACATGACCTTACTGTTACTAAGCTAACCTTTGTCGTACCCGGAGCGTAATCTAATCGTCGAACTCAGAATCCAAATGAAGAATGACATTCGAAATTTCACGTACGTACAGAATTGACTGATATATTTTCATTGTCTTTCATCTAAAGGTTAAGGCACACAATAGATAGATACAGAAGTCACTCCGTGTATGTACTTTACTTTCTAAACCTACACTCGGGGGTCGTGCTAGGGTCGTTAACTATAGTTTATGCACAAAAAACCTAGCGTTGTAATGGCACTTGTATCGTATTATTAGAAATATTGTTGAGAAAAATAACAGGAAGAATGTAAATATAAACCAAAAATTGTTCCAAAGTATCCCGAGTTATAGTGTGGGTGAACGGTATCTATGTGTGTGTTGTTTCAGCGTACTTTGTATTGAGTGTGACTTCTGTATCTATTTTGTGGATATATCTTCATTGGCTTTCATCTCAAGGTGAAGGTCAGAGGGTGGGGCGCCCCCTCGGTATGAGGAAATCACGCATAAGTGGAACGAACATGTGGGAATTTGGGAGATGACACGAGTAAGCGTTGTCTTGACGATTATGTTCTTCATGGTTATTGGTGTGGATAACAAGTCGATATAAAAGTGATGCACGGTTTGTATGATTGGATAGATTTTTTATTAAGATAGGGACATAATAAATCTTATATTGAATGTATTGAGGATGGACCTACTTTAGTTTATAAAATTCGGCATTAAATTTTAGTGTAAAATGACTATGATTGTTACACGATGCTTTATTAATTTGCTATATATTTATTTATGTCGGTTTTTTTCCTGTTGCTTTCAACTTCTTCCTAACAGAGCATGAAAGTATACATTGTGAAATTGAAAAAGGTAACTTTTGTTAAATTGTATAACTAAACATTACAAAACGTCGATAATATGGATAAATAATACAATGGTACATATTGTTTCAGCATATCAGTATAAACTCTCGTAATTGGGTAGTGAACACCACATTCATCAGCTTGAAATTGAATATCATAGAATCCCGTTCCACAATTTTACTTAAGACCATTATGATTGACTGTAGTCCCCTCGAAAACGGACACCAATTTTCAAGGAACGGAATAAATTGATCACTGTCATTATTCTAAGGATAATGTCTGAAGCTCTGCCGCAAATCGCCACAAATCTTACTCCCGAGTACCGTCATCAGTTACAAGATTCCTAGCTATCGTAAGCCCGGTGGATCTGCACGGTATATCTTTCTTTATCAAGTGAAATTATGACAGCCTTTTTTTGCGGTGACCTTGTATTTTATACGAGTTATATTTTTAGACTGTTTATATTTTCGGCGTCGCTTCGTTGATATACAACGTATTTGAAATTTTGTATAAAGTTACTAATGTTTGGGAAGATTTGTGAAATTAGAAGTGGATTGTGTACATGGAATGAAATGAAAGAGTAGGCACATATTGCGATTTGAATTATTCTCTCCATTGGTGTCGTAGCAGGATTTTATTAAATGTATCCCAGCTATTTGTCGATCCGATTGTGAAATTCCGCTGGCTATTAGGAATTCGATTACACTCTTGTCTTGTGCCTTTCTTGCTACATCGTGGACAGATTATAATATGATTGGCTTTGCAGTGCCTTGAGACAACTTTGAATTGACGGCTTTTCCGTTTAATTTCAACTCATATTACTGCTCCATTAGATAGCGGTTTCAAAATTCCATAGGATAGATGGATCAACTAGTAGTATAAAGAAAAAGGTTCACTTAACCATAGTATAAGGTGAAAGATGGATATCTTTTCGAAAAATTAAGTGACTTTTGCAACAGCCAGGCTTAATTTTCGTATACTTTTATCTACTTTAAGTAAATCTTTTAATAAGAGAATATAACTCTATTAATAAATAATTTTGTCCGGTAAAAAGATCGATCGGAATCCCCACATCCACTCATAAAAGATGGCTTTGAAAGTAATTATTCAGGGTTTTGTCCGCAGGTGTTTGGTGTCGAAGCTCTTCGACGTGTGCTCCAAGTCCACCCCGGAGCAGATGGAGCAGCTCGAAGAGATTAGGATACCCTGGGGCAGCGGCATCGTGGGCTACGTGGCGGAGAGCGGGGAGCCAGTCAACATACCTGATGCGTATAAGGTTTGTTCTATTTTTAGTTAGTATTAACGCGCATTTAACGGTAAGCGGTAATACTGTAATGTGTCAAGCCTATTTTAAGATTGATACGGGATCTGAAAATAGGCCAATTTTGCACGTGCACTAGTATATAGAATTTAAGTATAATAATAATGCATCGAAGAAGTAAATATGTAAAATGCTTCAGTTTATCTTTTTTTATTTGTGTAAAGATTAAAAATATTTAAAAAATTATATGAATTGGCAGTAATGACAATTTAAAGTACAGAATAATAGTGAAACGAAGCCTTTTTAGCGAAGTACCCTGAAGAAATACGCATACACACTTAGAAAATTACTTAAAAGTACGTGTCTTTTACACGTGTAAGCGATCGCACACATGAATCTACATAAATATTCTAAATATCTATAAATAAAATTATGTATAAACTGCAACTCGCTTTCGGAGATTACCAACTTTCATCACAATAAAAGTTGGTAATCCATGCGAGCAGCACAAAATAATAACCTAGAGCACTCAGGGTCTATAGCTCCAGACGTTTCAGGCTACAACTTAAATCTCGTTATAATATTATGGAATCAACAATATTACTTCAAGGTTTTAAAATAATAAAAAAAGTAATATTACATACCTATTGTGTTCAATTTATTGCAATGCTACTAAAATGACATACACAGCAATTAATTAAAGGAGAAATTGTTGTATTTGCGCAACTAATTATATACTTTATATTAATTTTTGAAAGCTTTTCATTTTTGTAATTGCTTTTTTCTAATTAAGTCAATAATTAACAGGCTTGACGTCTAACAACCGTAAAGTACTCTTATTCAAGATGGCGGCCATTCCGAACCTTTAATTTTTCAGGACTTCTAACACGTTAATTAGTAAGCCCTAACAATTTACTCTTTCAAGTATTTTGGAAAATATTCTGCCATTTTACTTAATTATAAAGCCGTTGTAGGTACCCTAAAAATAAATTTGGTAGGTACATAATTTATAACCTTTGCAAGCAGTAAGTTTTAAAGAGAAGAGCATTATTAGTACCCAATCTCTTTAATACAAAATGTTGAAGATTTCGTTGAAAATATAACAATTTGCACAGCGTTTTTTCTTTTCGGTTAAGTTATCTCTAGATGGATCATAAATTGTAAGCCGAGCATAAGTCAGACAAGATGAATGGCTATAGCGCTAAATTTAATATGCCAGACTAAAGATCTAGGGAGAAATTGTCTTTCACAGTTCGAGAAGCTTTGAAGCTTTGAGTTTTAAAACATTTGCGTATACATTGTGAAATATGGGAAGTTACCGTTTAGATATACACTTTAGTTTGATTTTTTCCATGGATTATTTTGTATTACTTCAAAATTATGATAGTATTTTCATCTCAGATTAAATTTAATCATATTTATAATGAATTTGTCATAGTCGTTTCAACCAAATCGTAAATTGTCACGGGTAAAGAACATTTTATTTTAAAAAGAGTTCAATACATTAAGTTAGAATAACTTTCATTTTAATATAATAAAGAAAATTAATTAAAGCAGTATGGTATATTTGAACTGAGATTCAAAGGAATTATTTTGCATTCCCCGAATAAAATTAAATTAAAAAATATCTTAGTCTCCTTTGAGGTTGATTGTGGCTCGGAAAAATCTTCTTTATAATAGTATTTTCCTTCACTAATTAAGAGGTGCATAAAGAAAATCTAGAAAGGTCGAGTTTGAAAATAGTAAAACGTCTTTATTCACTTCGGGAAGTGCCGGGATACTGAAATGAATGTGCAGCATGGTGTTGGTTTTAAACGAGTCGTTTCAACGTTTCCTGCGATTTTTCAAATTTACACCGATCCACATTTTAACCGGAATTTTTAGAAGTGTACAAAACTTAATACAAGCTTTTATTAAATTGAATTTATTTAATAGTTCTTCTTTACGCTTCAAAGTTTATAATCCCTGTTTCAAACTGCGTCTCGAAGATATAAGCAAGATTTCTTAGACATAATTGTGTTATTTTTAATGCTTATTTAGTGTCTTATTTTATCGATAAAAATAGTCATCAATTAAGACCTTCGCCTTTGAAAACATACTGAAGGTACGAGTATAATTCCACGGCGGACGGAATAAAAGCATCGCCCTTTTACAATGTCATCCCTCTTCCCTGACCTCTGGAGTACGGACAACAAATCGTCGATTGAAAGTTGAGTGGTTGACACTTGACATAGTTTTCAAAATTAATATGTACAATATACCGGAATAAAAACACGGCGGATTTTAAACAGACACACCTTCACCTCATTTACCAGTATTCAGTTATGATACCCTAATTATCCGCGTTAATTTCTTGTCTTCAATATCCTTCAAAACTAGTACAGAGTATAAGGTATCGTAATAAATTATTCCCCTTCGTAATAATTAATCATAATACTTGACAGGACCGAATAATGGGAAGGGAATAAACGTATAATGTAAATAACTATGCTAAAATCATTAATATTATTCGGACTGTTTAATTACAAATATAAACACATGATAAAATGAACATCTACGTATATTAAAATGTTCACAAAACTCATTAATTTCAATTATATTTGCATTAACAATCACCTACAAGCATTTCCATTAAAATAATTTGTCGAAAAGTATTCGAACGCACATATTTGTTTAAAAGCATAAACATAGCAAGCGAAAACAGAATATTTAAAATTATGTACCGGTAACATTTATATATTACGGTAAAAATGAAGAGGGAAATATGGACATGAAGTGGAGGAAATGGAAATCGGTTTAATCATATCGAGTGCAGCTTATTTAAACATAATTAATTAACAATATTCATTTGCAATGTTTGTTTTGTCCACATGATATGCAAGTTGTTGTTTTGTGATGATATAAGAGGAACTTGACCCTGTTTATGATATATATCAGTATAAATATTATATTTAAAATAAATGCTTCGTTTTGACTAATTTGAAATTTTTGATAGTATTGCGTTTTGCCCTTTAGCACAAGCGTTTGAAAAATTAACATAAATCGCTGCTATAGTATTTCAAAGAATTTTTGATATCAAGGAAAACAGGATTGAGATATAAAGTTGATAATAGCGATTCTCGAGAAATGGTTAGCTAGCGTTCTCTCGGAAGAAAATTATTGAATCAACCTTAATCATTTGTTGAGGAGATCGTCATCACTCTAATACTCTTCATATTTTAGCCTATTGATATAAGTAAGTTGAGATAAATGATAATGATTCCCTCAGTACCACCCGGCCGATGGTCAGTCTCTAAATAAAGAGATTATACTGTTATAATAAAAACAGTGATAAATGAATCTAATTAAATGAACAAAGGCCTCGTTTTTGCTTAACAACTTTCCGCCCTGTGGAGACAGTCCATTCATCAACCTTCGTATTACAGCTAAAACACCAACCATTATTCTAAAGGCGTTTTCAGTAACGCGTCGCGTAAAAAATTGACGCGGAATCCATCATCCTCTTAATTTGAATGTAGTCTTTATTTTCTCCGGCATTGAAAGGAATTGATAATGAATTTTTAATGGGCACGTAATCATTTTATACCTTTTTTATTGTAAGTTTCAGTATATTTTTTTTGTTAGTTGTTCATACAAATTTTAAAATACTAAAGAACATTGAAAGACGCACACTAAAACTGATTTTGATGAAATCTTGAAAAATATAGTTTGTCCTAGAAAGAACATAAGGTAGGTTTTATCCCACGGAGACCGGATATATATAAGGGTAAAACCGCGGGGGAAAATTAATAGTACATAAAATGTGTAATCATACTTTTGAACCACATATTATCACAACAATAGTTCATTCAATACACTTTTAAATAAACAAATTCGGTTTGCATAAAACACTTAATATTCAATGCTTTTCTATATCCAACAGTATTGTATGTGAAACTACGCCATTATGTTTTCAAAAGTTAGCGGCGTGAGATCGACTAGACATGAATAATTCGTGCGGTGCCTTCAGGATAAATGGCTTGCTATCAATCTTCGCAGTTCATGAATTCCCCGATAGAGGTTATATTGGATAGGAAACAAAGTGAAAGTAATATTAAACTCGATAATAAATGACGAACACATATCGGTTACGCAACTATAAATATCCTGGGTTGGTACAAGCGAGGCCTTGCTAACGTCACGTTTGATCCGATTGTACGATCAAATATAGACGGAACGGTGGATTGGAGTTTAGCGGTATGAATACAGGATATTTTCGTAGAAAGGGTGATAGAATTGTTTATGTTCTGGAAAAGGAAGTCACCTCACAACGTTCAAACATCACGATTTCTTGGAATTTCTTTGACTTTCAAATGAACCAATATTTTTTTATTTTATGAAAATTGTATCGATATATAAAAGGATTTTTGTCATTTTAAAAATATCTCTTTCTCTCTTTACCATATTTCATATATTCGTCCCGTTCTGTGATTGACATGAGTAATACAAGGGATGTTATATGCTGTTTCAATTTAATTCTTATCGATAATTTTATAATTGTCCATTAAAATATTATTCCTTCATTCAACCCGAAATTAAAAACTTAAAACTTATGGTAATATCTTTTAAAATAATTTTAATTTGAAAATTGTAATAAATGTGTTAAGGCTTTAGTTTCATTATTAAATTAAAAGTTCAGCTTAATCTTTGCAAGAGATACAGGTAGATTGATATACCCACCGAAGACTGTCCCAATAAATGTCAAAGATGTGAACAAATTTACGTGTTAATTTATTGTTTATTGATATTGCATAAAACAATCGTCAATCATTAGTCGAGAAAGTGCCCTTGAAATAGAACAGAAGTACCACGTCCCCCTTGGACTACCTCCGTTCCTACCACTTAAAAGTGTGACTTCTAATTCAAGCAAAATGGTTGTCAAACGCTTTTCTGTATCTATTGTAAGTAATCTGTGATTATTTGTTATTGATAACGAACATTTTTAATTTTTTCTGAGAAAGGAGACGGAGAGAAACTGAAGTAACAGCAGTGTACTTTTGATCAGGCATTCCATATGTTTTTACGATAAAGCGAAGCGTACATTTAATGCACTTTAATATATTATGCTGATTATGAAATAAATAGAGATGAGGTAATTTAATATAATGTGTTCATCGTTTTACTGATAACGTGTACTTATAAGGCGTTCTCGTTTCGCTGGCGCCGTAGTGCGGTTGACTCATGTAAGTGGCCAATTGCGGCTTGTTGTACCCAAGGTCAATCTTGCTTGGGATTAATTCATCATGTTCCATTTACACCATAATATTGGATGTGAACTAGGCATCTTACAATATTAAAAATATATTTAGACAACGTCGCAAGTCTTCAAGGATGTAGTCGCAACTGTTCTTATATGAATTACTTTCGTACTTCTCTGTAGCGTCTTTTACAAAGCTCGGATTCAGAACTCAAAACTCTTTAGTAAACATTTAAGTATACAAGTACGGTTTCTTACGTAATAGGTTTACAAGCTAAAAGTTCCAGCGTATTCATATTCATTTTCTTATGATATCGATTTTATTCAAAACATTGAAAGAGAGAACTCAGTTAGGAATTTTTCCAATACTCCGTATACATTCGCGGGTATATTATATCGCATAAATATGTAAAGGTGACGATAGCAATCGTACGTGGCTTTTCATCTTCTATTGAGGTAGGCATAACAATACATTGGATTGATTACCATGATAATACAATACTCAAGTGTTAGAGAAAAATACATTTCTACCCATAAATCCATACATGTTAAAAATGGCATGTATTCATTCGCTCTTGCATTTTTTATATAATTTTTATTTTATTCCGACTTCGAGTACTGAAAAGACATTAGCGTTATCGTTAAGTGCTCAACTTTGCGTATATGAGAAGCAATATCAGAATTACAAGTAACATAATAGTTATTTGCAAATTGATAGTTACATTGAAAAACTAAAAGTATTTAACATACTAACTTGATACCCGTGATTCAATAGCGATATAATTTCTTGAGGTTTTTTAAATGAAAATATTTTTTATGGCTTTAAGCGAATAATTTGAATTTCATATCTAAAGACGAAATATGAAAATGATGAAACATATAAAGCTGAGAAATGTGAATGAAAAATATGTCTTGCGGTTTCGTAAAGACCTCGATTTGGCCTAGAGGCAAATACATGCTGTTTTACATACGACATGTGTGTTGTTCCTACAGTTTCATTTATATTTTCGAGACACAGGAATCTTGAATATTATGCTATATTTCATGTTCATTTCTTCTTTAAATTCATGCAAACTTCAGTAGCTTTAACTTATCTACAAGCAAGGAATAAAAATTCCTCCCTAAGGAAAACATGCAGTACAATCGAATTTCACCGTGGTTTATTTTTATCGAGTCTCATAAGAATCTTTTGTGAAACATTCTCCTTTTTAAAGGTCTTTGACTCTTTCATCGCCCGAGATTAAACATTTGTATGCAAAGTTTTCTTGAGTCATCTAACTTGGAAACGGATGAAAACACTATTCGAGCGATTCCTAATTTCAAAGTCGTAGTTTTATTGTTGGAAAGGGGTTTGTTGACAGATATTGAAAACTTTATATTTGTATGGTATATAATAATAAAGGATGCACCGATATTTTTCTCTTGAAAGACAAAGCGTTGCTAGTGAAAAAAATATATGAAGAAGATGTTTAAGAAACATCAATTAGGTTTAATTTACTTACGAATTATATATAGCTTTTGAATATTTAACCTAGGGCCCATTTAAAGAGCAGTTATTTTTTTATATTATCATATGGAAGATAACCATCCGTGGCCTTTATTTTGGATGAAAAGTCTGACTGTATGCATATGTTTTATCAAATGACGAACGTGCTCGTTGAAATTGAGTGTTTACTATGCTGTACTTGACCTTAATTTTTTAATGGGTCAGACTTCAAATGCTTTTAATTTTATCATGTGTAATGGACGACAGCACATTATTATTGTTTGCATTGGATTTTGAAAATAGCTTATCTTAATGGAACTCTGTCTGTCAATTTATGCTTCATATCTACATAATCAATGTTATTACGTGCAGTGTTTGAACTTTGAAAAATCCTCGCTGATATGGACGGCAATAACGTATATAATGTTTTATTATCGAACTTAGTCTGACACGCGTGTATAAAACTTAGATAAATCACCATGACTTGTATCGGAAAGCGCTCAACAACTTTGTTTACAACGTTTTTGGCTTTCAAATATTTTATTGGTGCACTTCTTTCTATAAGTTATAGCTGTCCAGAGGTGAAAGACCTTTGAGAATTTTAATGCATTTTACATTTAGATGAAAGTTTTTTGCCACAGAATATGAAGTAGAACATTATGTAATTATATTTTCTACATACAAGTTTCACTTCGTAAGCCGTAGCTTATTCAGTAAGGGTATAATTTCATTTAAATAAACTGATCGAAGCCACGTTTAACACCTTACACCATAGAGCTATACATTTCATTATCTCGTTAGGTGTTGTATATAGTTTACAATTGGATGAAATCTTATCACTAGAACTATTCCTAGGCATGAATAGAAACTCTATGTAATTCCGTCTTTGGCTATAAGCCATATGATTCGCCGCAAAATGCTAACTACCTAGTGTATATCATGTGATATGACGTTCAACTAAAATTTATGTGTAGTATGAAACTAAAGATTTTGTTCCCTTGGGTTAGTTTATATTAATAAATTTTAAAACCGTATTTGGACGTACTCCAACTCCTGTCAATTTGTACAACTGATAATATTATTAATGGTTACTGATAGGTGTTATTGAAGCCAATTGACAAATTCGATGGCTTTAAAAAATGATTTTATGTTTCAAGAATATTTTAGCACATATTATTTGCGATGTTATGAAAGTAATTTAAACACACATAAATACTTGGTTTTGGCATTTTTATAGCATCCGTATAATAAAAAGGAAATAATATCATACATAATAAACATTATGTGTTGTATGAATAAAGATTTTATGGGCCAAGTACTCGCCGGCCGGGTTGTGTGTAAGATGCGTATTGCGTA